>JACCIB010000989.1:0-65332 GCA_018906965.1 Philotrypesis tridentata | reverse complement strand
TGGAAAACGTGACGCGAATAAACGAACACGGCGGAGATAGTAATAAGCTGGAGGTGAATAAAATTTAATTTCGCAAACGAGGCGGTGCAGTGAAAAATTCCAAAAAAATTTTTTTTCTTTTTCTCACCACTACACTACCATAGTGTACGGCCAATACGCTATACGTGCATTTCTGAAAAAAATTTTTTCTTTTTCACACGGTCAGTCAAATCGTTTACAGCATAGCCAGAACAACTGACAATTGCCAGGCCGTCAAATAAATCGATTTCGACCATCGACAAATTAGAGAAATTCCACGATTATCCGCGTAAGCTATACGACCATTTCCGGAGAAAATCGAAAATATTTTTTTTTATAATTTCAACACGTGCACCACCCACTAAACAAAATTGAATTTATACTGGCCAAAAACAACGTCCCAATATTCTGCATGCCAACAATAATTAATAATAATTATTATAATTACCTCAATATTATATATATCACCCTTACGACTAACAGTACCCTCATATTTCTATAGACGGTTATCGGTAGTACGTCGAAAATTATATTATAAATTTCACTACACGAGACAGATAGGGAAATTTCATGACATTAGACAATCAGACGCTAGATTTTACATGTTACAGGAAGATCAGAGAAATATTGTTCGTACTATTATAACAGAACAAACAAATTTTTATTGAAAAACCAGTAATCAAAAATCAGATCGCGTCAGAATTGAATAACAGCCAGAAATTCCAAGATGTCCAACGCCGGCCATCAAGAAACAATGCAGAATCTTAGGAAACACAGGGAGGTCAGAGCTATAGTAAGAGAGGTAATTAAACTGGATCGAAAAGAAGTCAAAACCCATTAGAAGACATACAAGCAGAGACAAACGGAACGAGAGGTGTATTACAGGATCGCTTATTACGGGCAAGAGTGCTATTGGAAACAACGTTAGATGCACCATGGTATCCATGAGACGGCAAAACCAACTATCCCAAGGCTCAGAAACACGAACGAGGAAAACCATGGAACAGACAAATCAGATGTAGTGCAATTACTCACTCAACTACAGCCAGTCGTACCACAACAACAGTATGTACAACCAAACGCATCCACGAGTATACAATACTCGGAACAGGTTAAACATATACTCACAGACTCAGCAGATAAATCGCTGCAGAGTAACAAATGGTTCGTAAGTCAGCACACATCAACACTCTTACATTCCTCGCCAGGAAAAAGCACATTCCTGTGGACAGCTCGTTGGCTAAAAATCTGCCAGAAATAGAAGAACTTACAAATCCAACAGGAACGAAGAAAAAACCATATCCACGGAAGAGAGACTAAGCGTAACCACGAGTCAGAGTGAAAAATCGGATAATGAAGAGGCAGTCGAAACGCAAAGACGAAAACTAGAAAAACAATCCACGAGTTACAGATTACAACAACAGAAACAGACACGAACAGTACAATTAGTACAAAAGCTAACAAGAAGAAACCATTCAAATCAAAAACGTCACAAAAACACAAGAAGTCACGACCACCGCCAAAAATCAGCAGCTCGTAGGAAGAATCATCGGACAGCTCGTCTGACAGTATCTCGTCAGATAGCGACGCTGCACAACCTCACAGACAGAAAGTTAACAGACGAATAGACAGAAGTCAAAACAATATAAATGCAAAAAATCATCTCAGTCATTTACAATTGATCAGAAACTTAAAAATTGAATACTCAGGCTCGTCGAAGGAGGACCCAGAAGACTACGGAAGAAAATTAGAAGGCATCAAGGATAACCTAGATATTCGCAGCAAGACCATGTTGAAACTGGTATCTTACACCTTGACCGGACGAGCGCAAATGTGGTATCAAACCGAAAAGACAGATATACAGTCATGGAAAGACTTCTTAACCGTATTTAAAGAACAATTCTATACTTCCGCAAACACCAATGATGTAATGGACGAACTGCTTCGACGCACGCAAGGCAACGGAGAAAAGATATCGACTTACATTATGAACTTCAGACATATAGCCGATCATCTACAAAAACCAATGCCAGTCAAGAAACAGATCACACTACGCATCGACAGATTACGGCCATTTTATAGAAAAGCTCTCAAAGATAAGAAGATTAAAACTTTCCACGACGTAAAAAAGTACTGTAAAGAGCTAGAAGACGAACTCGAACATGATGCCAGGTACGCTCCGCCACCGCCAGCAGAAAAATCAAAATTCCCAGCAGCAGCATGGTCAACCACCCCAAAACCAAAAGTCGCCGCAACAGAAGAAGTAGCGGAAACCACAGAAGAACCAACCAAGACAAAGAAAAAGAAAAACAAAAAGAAAAAACCAGCGACAACAGAGGAAACAAAGACAGAAACACCAGTTAAGACACAGGAAGTGTGTGCAACAACTCAACAAATTCCTGCGCCACATACTCAGCTACCAATACCACAACAACCTGTGCAATAAAATTTCACGCCAGTACTAAGCCAGCAAACAAACCAACCGCAACAACAGACCCAGTATTATGGACCTTGTCATGTTTGCGAAACGGTCGGGCATAGAACAGCAGAATGTCCGAAAACACAATGCTACAATTGCAAACAATACGGACATAGAAGAAACGCGTGCAAATACCCGTTGAAACCGGCAGGCAGATGTCAGGTATGCGGTCAAATTGGAGCACCATTTAAAAACTGTAAAAACTGTGTCAAGGCCAGAGAACTGTTACAGCAATTGCAACCACAAATATTGCCAGAACAATCATGTCAAATCTGCGGGCAAAAGGGGGCAACGCTGCGAGACTGTCCAAACTGTGTCCACGTCAGAAAGCTTCTAGGAAATGGACAAACGGAGGCGGCAACGGGGCAGCCGACCTCCGTCTTCACGCCGTGGCACCAGTCGTAACCTGCAAAATTGACTCGCATACCCGGAATCTTTCCACGGGTATGTCAATTTTGGGAGGGGGAGAGAGTGGCGTACAGCCACTAGAGAAAGTGAAAAACCAGACAGTAGCAGCCAGAATCGTTACCAGGGGCCAGGCTGACCACAGCCAGGAAAAAGCACTTACGAAGCAGAGACAACAGACTAATGAAGCAAACGTGAAAAGAGGAGATGCCAGGGTCAAACCACGGTCAGACTCTATCACGAAGAAAGAAGAGGCAAAAGAGGATAAAAAAGGAAATCACGCTCAAGCAGATACGGTCAGAGACGCGGAATCTAAGCCAGACGGGACGCCGGCTGCGCCAATGGAGAGTAGCGATGAAGACACTAAGCTAGAACGAGAAATCCAACTATACAAGAAGCGAGGCTTTCGAGTAGAGAAGGAAATGATTCGTGGTCATGGACTAGAAGACATCGAAGAATTCTCAAAAGAGAGCCTGGAGAAGAGCGGACCGAGGCGCAAATAGATCTCAGACCGGAGCCGACCATAACGTCAACTTTACCCAAAGTAGACATTAATGACAAGGAAACGGTCATAAAACTAGTACAAGCCTTGGACTTCGGCGAGACGAGAGTTCCAGCCAGACAAAGCGACACGGAAATCGAGGAAGCTGCGAACGTGGAAATCCGATCGGAAGAAGAAGAAGACGGCAGCTCCAGCGAAGACGAGGTGCACCTTATCGAAGCGAAAGAGTTGCTGGAAGACAACCAAAAGAGGATAATCCGTACAAAGATTACTGATCTGATGGAAAAGACAGATTATACTTGATTAAGGAAGATTGAGGCTGCGGTGGAGGCTCTCATCAATGATACAATGCCAGACGTCAGAACTTCTGCACCGATAGTGGAAGCTGGAGTCGACCAGGAATCACAAGAGTCAGAAATGCCGATTGCCGGAGCCACAATAGACAATAGAGAGTATATAAGAGTCGATTTAGGAGGAAAAGAATACAGAGCACTATTTGACCCAGGGGCTACAATTTCTTTAGTAGGCTCGGGAATAGCTGAGAAGTACAAAAAGGGATTAAAATCCTGCACGACGACAATCCAGACAGTCACTGGCGGACTGAATCCAGTCCTAGGATTTTTGCCCATTCATTTAGAGCTAGATGGAATAAGCGAAACTCTGAGTGCCAGAGCTGTAAAAGATGTCAGACATGAAATGATATTGGGTAAAGACTTCTGCGACACATTCAAAATAGATTCAAGCTACAAAGGATGGTGGCGAGCTAATAAAGGAAAATGGAGAGAATTCGACAGACCAACAGCCAGATCCCCGTCGGTCATTATCGCCGAGAGCGCCGGTATATCCGAACTCAGCGACGAGGAAAGACAGGAGATAGAGCAGCTGGTCGCCGGTATCTTGCCAGAAAATTCCGGGGGAGAGCTAGGTTACACGGATCTAACAGAACATCACATTCTCGTCACTGACCCCACAACCATAAGATGCGAAGCAAGAAGGAGATCACCTCGGAAGATTGAGGAGATTCAAAATGCAGCAATCGAATTGAGGCGTTTAGGGATAATCGAAAGATCAGCAAGTGATTATTGCAGCCAACCACTGTTAGTACTAAAGCCAGACGTTACTGAAAGGTTTTGCGTGAACTACATAGAATTGAATAAGGTAACCAAGAAAGACAGTTATCCCTTACCACAGATGGACATGATCTTAGACCGATTGCGAGCCGCCAGATACCTAAGTAAAATAGATTTGAAGCAGGCATACTTCCAAGTGAAAATGGAAGAAAGTAGTAAGAAGTATACTGCTTTCGCCGTGCCCGGATACGGGTTGTGGCAGTTTAAACGCATGCCTTTTGGGTTATGCAACGCTCCCAATACTCTGCAGAGGCTGGTTGACGTTTTATTCGGTCCTGAGTACTCTCCGAACGTCTTTGGCTACCTCGACGACATCGTCATTGCAACCGACACGCTCGAAGAACATAAACACCGAGTCAGACATGTACTCACAAAGTTAACCTCAGCCGGATTAAGTATCAACCCGAAGAAATGTGAGTTTTGTGTGAGAGAGATAAAATACCTAGGATTCATCCTGGATAGAGACGGACTAAGAACAGACCCCGCCAAAGTCGAACCAATCTTGAGGTGTCCAGTTCCATTACGTAGAGTGCTAGGAATGTTCGGATGGTACTCGAGATTCCTAGAAAATGAGTCTGAAATAAAAGTGCCTCTTACTCGTCTCCTTCGAGACCAGAAGAACTGGAAATGGGGAGATGAAGAGCAAGAAGCCTTCGAGAAGTTGAAAATATCGTTGACAAATGCGCCAGTTTTAACCAGACCAAATTTTACGAGACCTTTTACGATCCAGTGCGATGCGAGCAATTACGCAGTTGGAGCCGTTCTCACACAGGAGTTCGACGACGGAGAACATCCTATAGTTTATGTCAGTCGAGTTTTGACAGCTCCTGAAACAAACTATACGACCACCGAGAAAGAATGCCTGGCACTTATTTGGTCGATCCAAAAACTGCGATCTTACGTAGAAGGATATCACTTTACAGTGATCACCGCCCATAGTGCACTACGCTGGCTCAGGTCTCTTAAAGAACCGAAAGGACGACTAGCTAGATGGTCAATCGAAATCCAGCAATGGGACTTCGATATAGTCCATCGAAGCGGCAGGAATCATGTCGTCCCCGACGCCTTATCCAGAATGATCGAGCCAGAAGTAGCGGCCACAACGACTATAGAAGACAAATGGTACATAAGACGGAAGAACGACGTCGAACAGAATCCCTCGCATTACTCGGAGTGGCGCATCGAGAAAGATAAGCTGTATCGACACAAAGAAGATCCGATGCTCGATCCGATCACGCATCCAGACGAAGGCTGGAAGTTAGTTGTGCCAGAAGAATTGCGGGAGCGAGTGCTAACTACCGCAAACGCGGAAATCTCCGCCGGACATCTAGGCATCGAAAAGACATACGACAGGATCGCTAGAGAATATTTTTGGCCCGGATTATTCCAAGACGTGTGCAAATTCATTAAAAGCTGCCAGACTTGCCAGGCTTACGAAATCTCACAGCAGGCTCCTCAAGGACTAATTGGTAAATGGTTGGTAGAGAGACCGTGGGCAGTGGTAGCAGCTGACGTCATGGAATTCCCCTAAAGCTCCAGCCAGAAAAACTATAGCCAGAGCATTTGAGAAATTGATTTTGTTCAGATGGGAAACGCCAGAGTATTTGCTAACAGATAACGGAACCGAATTCATCAACAAACACTTAGCGAAGACGTTGAAGCAGTATGGGGTGAAGCACGTAACGACTCCACCTTATCATCCGCAAGCAAACCCGGTAGAAAGGAGCAACCGCACCCTCAAGACGATGATCTCGTCCTACGCTACGAACCATAGTCATTGGGACAAACATCTACACGAACTAAGACAAGCGATCAACACAGCCAGACAATCTACCTTGAAAACGTCACCCGCATTCCTAAACTACGGCCGACACCCGACACCGGTGAATAGCCTAAGGGCAGAATGGGAGGGGGGCTCAAAAAAGATAAGATTGGACCCGGCCGTGTGGGAGGACAGGAAGAAAAGGCTCGACGCCTTACGAGACTTGGTTACCAGATACATCGATGACGAACGGGACAAACAGGGTAAACGGTACAATAGAGGGAGAAAAGTTGTAGAATTCCAGGTAGGAGACCTAGTCATGAGGAAATCTCATCCCCTGTCAAAGGGCAATGAGAAGTTCTCCGCTAAACTCGCCCCGAAGTACGACGGCCCCTTTACCATCACCCAAAAGAAATCCCCAGTTGTCTATATTTTGGAACCTCTCGAAGGTAAAAGCCGTAAATTTGCCAAGGTACACGTTAGTGACCTGCGAAGGTACATAGCCCCCAGGCAACCCCCAACTAACTCACCTGATCCTCAATCCAACGCGATATCCCAAGTAAGTGCCTGCATGTGCCACACGAGATCTCCCAAACCCTCCGTAAGTACCCGGGGCATGGAAAAACCATCCCCAACTGTCTCAAAGAAATATACTAAAATCAGTTTCATTTTAGACATGGACAACCCACAACAGCGGAGAAGAGGAGCTGGGGAGACGAGGAACCGGAGAACGTCTCCAACTTCCTGCATCCCTCGCAATTCGACGTTGAGGTAAGGCGAGAGCGCATGGCGAGGGTGGGGCACCTCCGGCTCACGAACGCCCGAGCGGCCGCGGAGACCAGCAGCAATGCCGAAGAGGTGGCGGCTATTGACCACCCGGAGGAAGAATCTCCCCGACCCCCACAGCCAGACAATCCCATGGACTGCTGCATAACAGAGGCCGAGGAGAAGAAATTGGTCCAGGAAGGCAGCCGCCCAACGACGCCCACCAGCGCCACCACCACCCCAACCGAGGGCGGCGAGCACCGGCAGTCTCCCCCGAAGACCCCGGCCAGACAGCCCTTCTTGTGGACCAGTGCAGGACCACTGATCCTAACACCGGCCACGGGGGCTATCCAAAGGCCGAGGTCTTTGCCGCTGAGGAGACCGGCTCCGGAGTCACTTTCGACTCCCGTGAGCACGGCCACCTCACAGCCAGTAAAACAGCCAGACGAGGCGCGATAGCGAGACACACCCAGTCTGGCCATAGCTGGCTGGAGAAGGGTTGACGCCTCCGCACTGCGCCGAGCTTCACCCGCAGAACTCGAAGAGCCTAATCTGGGGGCGGTGGGGCCGTCGCAACGAGCGGAGGCGCCTCCCCAAACCAGACCCCTATCGGCCAGGCTGGGGCCGCTCCCCTCACTCTCTAACAGCCAGAATAGTCGGGTCGAACCACACGAGATCGACTAGAAGCCCCGCGCGTCCGTAGGGCCCTTCAAAAGGCCTCTGCAACCGCCCCGGTTCGTCCCAATACAGGGCGACACGACGCCGGCAAACCACCTGCTCGTCTGGGACTTGGGCTTGGAGCCGGAGGACCTAGAGGCTTCACAGCCGAACACCCCGGTGCCCCAGGAGGAAGGACCCGCCCGCCCACGAAGCCGCAGCCGCTTCCGTCGCTCGAGAGGACCCCGACAGCTCACCGTGGAGGACGTGTTCTCCATGTTTGAGCTGCCGCGTCGACGAGTTCGACGGGATGACACCCCCCCAGGCCTTCAACGGCGGACGGTCCACCGGCGGACGTGCCCTCGCTAGCCCGGGAGAGGCGAAGAACGGCGCAGTTGCCCGTGACGAGGACCGGCCTGCGATTCGGCGACCTCAGGGCGATCCCAACGGAAGCCGGCATCAGAGCGGCGACTGTCGGGAATCGCCCCGACTCCCCTACTGCAACAATTGTGGCAGAAGGGGACTCGACATCGCAGACTGCCCGCGCTGCAGCGATCGCTACCACAAACTGCAGCGGAGACACGGGTATAACAGCCAGAGGTCGAGGTCGGCATCGCGCCCGCGCGCCACCTCGACCGCCACAGCCGGAGTAGCCCCAGTCGGAGGAGGCCCACACCGAGCCGACCCACCACCAGCGGCAGACAGGAGAGACCGCCAGAGAAGGATGACTTTCTAAGAAGCTGCACCCTCTCACGTACCAACATCGCAAGATGGGCCAGCGACAGCCACCGCCACCCCAGACGACGGGCCGTCCTCACCAAAGAGGTCGAGGGAAACCACCCCGGCACCAGCACCAACGGAGGCAAGGAGGGAGCCAAGCCCGTCCCGGGAGCTCACGGACAGGGAAATCCTGGAGCTCATCCGGGAAACACAGAACCTCCCGGCGGATATTCGAGACGCTATCCTCCGTAAGGTGCTGAGGACAGACAAGAATGGATGAGCGTAGCCACAACAGCCAGAACCTATACAGGTGGGAGTCAAGTAGTTGCAAGTACAGAAAATTTTTTTTTCTCTCTCAACATCCTCTCTTTTTCCACTTCTCCCCTCATCTCCTCATTTTTTTTCTCCCTCCAACGCTAACCAATCCCGGAACATGGTGTCCCGGCGAGCCCTTCGTTCTCTGGTAGAAACTTACCAGAAGGTAAGATTTGGGAGGGGGAATGTGATGGTCAGCCGTCAGCCCCAACTCGCCTGGACACCACCGGAGCTATGCTAATCAAAAAAAAAGGAAAAAAGCATAAATTTACACCCGGTGGTGTTTACAGGAGAACCGAGCCGAGATGGAGAACGAGAGAGAGAGCGAGAGCAAGAATACGGCCGGAGAAGCAGACATAGCAGCGCCGCACGAAACAGCTGAGAGAGAGAGCCACGCTCAGCGCGAGGCATGCGCGGCGCCGCACGGGATAGAAAGAGAGAGAAACACGACGCGCGCCACACCGAGAGAGCGGAAGAGAGAGGGAAGCCGCACGAGAGCGAGCGAGAGAAGAGATAGCGGCGACAGCTGAGAGCGCAGCACGGCGAGCGAAGCCACGAGGCAACATTGTAAGAGAAACGCGAGGATATGTAATAGTTGAGAGGGCGCTAGGATAAATATGTGCTATATGAGGCTATCACGTGATATCGCGTGAGCAGGAAAGGATAGTTAGGGAATACATGCGTGAGAAAGAGACAGAGAGAGACGCCGCGGTCGCGACGGCCGCGCAACAGGTAGTATAGTCAGTATCCAGTGAGCAGCAGATTAGACAGGACGCACTCCAGGACAGCAATTCCCTCCGCATTACACGACATAACCTCCAGTTATTTAAACTGCCGAGGATCGCATCGCGATTTGTTCGTGCCCTGTAAATTATAATTTACAGGGCTCGAGGCATCACCCGAACGAGAGGACGAGCAGTCAGCCGGAGCAACAGCCAGGTAGACGCTTATTTATTTTCAAGTGCGCGTTCCCCCGTGTCGGCCGGACAATACCGCCAGAGTGTGCGTCCCGCACACTAGCTCTCCAGCATTTTTCTTGTTTATTTTTTTTAAATAAATGCCTGGCCTTTAATCCGACATAGTGTGTGTATTTATTTGTCGAGCCACCCCGCCTATCCTTCTTTCCAATATCCGCGGCCGTGAGAAGCAAGTCCGTGCACCGCTGAGCAGCCGGCAAAGTGGTAGATGAACCGGGCATCCACATTAAATTGAAATTTATAACTTTAAATACGGTTAATCAGGCAGCCCGATAACAGGGTGCGACCACGTTGTGGAGCTCTCGACGGCCTTCCCGAGAGAGCACATAAACCACAACGTCACAATACATATATACTAGGGGGGTACCCCCCTGCTCGCTCCGCTCGCCAACCCCCATTATTTCAGTTGTTATTTTGGTAATATACAAAAATAATTTATAGCAACAATTTCAAGAATTGATTTTAAACTTTTAGATTTTCAAATCTCAATTTTTAAATATATGCATATTTTATTGACTGTTAGAACAATAATAATTCTTAAAATGTGCCTACTCCCATAAAATTTATCGTATATAAATGATACTGAAAAATGATATTATAAAAATAGCTCACCCATCAGCTCCACTCTCCATCTGCCGCTTCTCCACGATGATCTCTAATCATGAAGTCTATTCACTACCTGTCATCTTCACCATTCAACCTTTATCTACCACCGACCGTCTAAATCCTCGACACCTCGCCTTTAGTTTTTTCCTCCAGGGTCCACACACAGCCCCTACATATCAGCTCTACTCAACACTTCAAACCTTTACCTATCACCTTGACCCATGACCTTTTCATCCACCTACATCTACCCATAAACTCCACTGTCTCTCAGCTATTAGCACCTCACTCACATCACCTATAATCTCGACCCCCATGAGGCTGATTAAATCATAAAATCTACCCTTTACCTATGACTTTCAACTAAAATTATTATTCTATGCGTATGTTCTCCACCTATCACCCCAATTTATTACGTAACGCTCCACTTATTACACCAACCTTATCTTCTTGAGTCTCCACCTATCATTTCCACCTTCCATCTATCGCCTCCAATCACGACCTCTAGCCTCCCACTATTACGTCAAATCATGACTCCTAACATTGATCTATTACCTACACCCATAGCTTCGCCTAATGCTTCGCCTGTCATTTCCAGCTCTAAACCACCTATTAACGATCATTTCCAACCATGAAGTCTACCAACTACCTGTCACCTTCACCGTTAATTTCTATCCACTACCGATCATCTACAACCTTGACCCTCGACCCTCGAACCCTGAATATTTTAATCTTTACTTATACCTCGACCTATGACCTTCTTATTCTCTTGTTACCTCCACTTCCTATCTCGACCCACAAAGTCTACCGTCCTTCTAGCTAATTGACCTACCACTTACAACTTTTACCCATAACCTTCACCACCACTTACCACCTTCACTCGTAGTTTCTAACGAACACCTATTCCCTGCAATTATCTCCTCGTTTTTTACTTATCACTTATACCTTCCACTTATAACTCCAATCGTGACTTCCACACTCCACCTATCACCTACACTATCTACGTATGTTAAATCGAAGGTATATGAGAAGTAACACTAACGAAATGGTAGTCTGATCAACAGACCCTTAACGTAACGATGTTTACGCGTTAATATTTTCATAGATAGATAGATTTGAATATTCACCATATACGGGTTCGAAATTGACAGTTCGAAAATTATCTTTGATTAAAACAATGAAATAACCGTATAGATAGAGTAAACTCTTAGAATTTTTGTGACATTAAGGTTATCAAAAGGAATAAAATTAATCTTTAATTCTTAGATAAGAAGAAACGACCTTACACTTGCCAGCCTTTTACCTTTAAAAGGTTTATTTAGCTTATAATGTCTCTAACTTTGTGTCGGTGTGTTTCTCTCATCTCGTCATTATAATCTTTGTTAAGAATAATTTTCAGGTCTATGACATACAACAGGATACACATACACGTACAACACATACACAAATTATTCAAATTTAACTTGATTCGTTAATTTGTATTGCCTGTGTTTACAATTGTACTACGTATACGGCAGCAACTTTCTTCCCTGCGTAGCCTTTCTTTCCGCGCTGCAATTAGATCACTTCTCGATTTTCTCATCTCTCTTTCTCTCTCGCACTTACACAGACCGACGCGGCGTCCATCTTATTTCCCATCTCTCTTCCACTCGCGCGCATACTCGGCGTCTCGAGTCTCGCATCTCGCCTTCTCTCTAGCACACGGTATATAGTGGGGCGACCATCTTGGATGCCTTCTCGCGTGCCGCGAACACGTTTCTTTACCGGCTTTCTCTCGCATCTCCGTTTTTCGGAATCGGCTTTCTTTGCGTTCGCGCACTTTACTTTATTTTTCTCATCACCTACCTCTATCAAGCGTGCTCGTCTCTGGACTTGGTGAGCCATCCTCTCGGCTCGCCTCGGCAACGCGAAGTTCGACCATCTCACCCAGGTTGATCTCGTCTCCCATGCTCTCCATACTTGCCACTCACTCTCTTCTTTTTCGAGCTCTCGCTGGATATTATCGCTTCACCACAGGTTGCACTTCACTTTGTTTTAGTCTTATTTCGCGAACTCGATAAGCACTTTACTTTTCCAGTAGCTCAGTGGAAGCTGACTGGGCCTATAACCTTCCGGGTTAATCAAGAAAGTCTTTTGATCGTAAATTCAGTTTATTAGCCGGACTCACGTGTTCACAGCTCGAGATTCCAACGGACAATGAGTAGTAGGCGGCAGCGTCGCGAGAGCGGTGCACCGCACTGACTTAAGCGGAGTAGAGGGGGAAGCCACGGGAGCATTCTAGAACGCCAATATTCTAGCATAAATGCTAAGTTAAACTTTTTATGATTAAAATACGTATGATCGTCATTAATTTAAGATCTTATAATTCAACTTTGGACCTACCCATATGCAGATACGAATACTCGATACTCCGTAAACCGTTTTGTACAGTAGGTAGCAGGATTCAAAGTGACTGTATGCTTCGAAAGTGTCTATCCGGACGCAGTCCGTAAAAAACGGACTCACAATCCGTGTGAATTCTTGGAAATTCCGTTATCTTTTATCTGGCCGTGCCTATTCCGTAGCCGTTTTTATGCCGTTTTTTAGTCCGTGTCGTTTCCGTGTCCGTTTTTCTTCATTTTTTTGGTCCGTTTCCGTGCCGTTTCCATGGCCGTTCCGTTTCCGTTTCCGTGGCCGTGCCGTCTCCGTGCCGTTCCGTTTCCGTTTCCGTGCCGTTTCCGTGCAGTTTCCGTGTGGTCTCCGTTTCCGTGCTGTTTCCGTTTTCGTGGCCCTGCAGTTTCCGTGCCGTTTCCGTTTCCGTGGCCGTGCCCTTTCCGTTTATGTGCCGTTTCCGTTTCCGTGGCCCTGCAGTTTCCATGCCGTTTCCGTTTCCGTGTACCTGCAGTTTCCATGCCGTTTCCGTGGCAGTTCCGTTTCCGATTCCGTGCCGTTTCCGTGCCGTTTCCGTGAGGTCTCCGTTTCCGTGGCCGTGCCGTTTCCGTTTCCGTGCCGTTCCCGTGTGGTCTCCGTTTTCGTGCCGTATCCGTGTGGTCTCCGTTTCCGTGGCCGTGCCGTTTCCGTGCCGTTCCCGTTTCCGTTTATGTGCCGTTTCCGTGGCCGTGCAGTTTCCGTGCCGTTTCCGTGGCCATGTCGGTTCCGTTTCCGTGCCTTTTCTGTTTTCGTGTCGTTCGCGTGCCGTCTCTATTCCGGTGATGTAGCCGTGCCGTTCACGTGCCGTTTCCGTGCCGGTTTAGGCAAACTAGGTGGATATTTTAAAATACACGTAGATTAATTACAAAATTCGGTTGTAAGGAACAATTTTGCAGGTTATTAGTATGGAAATGTAGACTTCAGATTTTACAAATGAATCTACTAAAAGTCTTTTTCTTGTTTTGTTACAAGGAGATCAGTTCTCTGCGCAGATCTTTTCTTCTAGTATAAATAAATGAAATACATTAGCGCGTTTCGCACGTTCTAACCTCAAACTTAGTGATATTTATGATATATTATGCAAAATCATTCCCGCTCTCGTATTGCGGGACTCGAAAATATGATGTCCACAAATTTTTTAACTTATCACAAAGTTTCCTCTTGGAGGAAGCAAAAAATTTTCGTTGGAAACTGGTACCGGTATCGAACCGTATTTTTATATGCTACTAGTGTTACGCGAACTTCGGCGCTCTGCGACTACAAGTTCGTTACCATTTTTTTTAAAGCGGATTATTGTTTGTTAGGGTTAATACTATATGTGGGAATTTTCGCAACGAAGTCGGACACCTGGAACTTTTCCAAAATGGCTCTCAAAAGGGTTGCCGACCCGTTACTCTGACGTAGGCGGTTTTGCGTTTGTCTTTACACCCACCCACCCGCGCTCTGCGTGGCCTTCTAAACCTTTTTACCTGTGTGCGATCCTATATAACAGGTCACCCCTCCCTTTGTATTGGTCACCCTTCTCTTCTTTCTAGTCAACCCTCCCATTTTTGTGGTCATCTCTCCCGAAGAATATTGTACATCAATAAAATTGAAAATGTGAACAAAATCCCTTCGAAATTCATAGCGATAGTAGAGATGCATTATGCTGAGTACAGGATACAATGTTACTGCGAAAATGGTATTGACAATCAATTTTATTTTATTGAATAGTAAATCAGTAATTAAAATTAAAATTTCCATTCTATATCAAACTATATGAAAACGCAGTTAACATAAAATAATGTACATCTTTGTTATGGTACAGTAACAGACAATTTCATCAACATTAAGGTCTATCTCCATACTTCGTTACAAGTGATGGATACCGAATACTGCGAACTGAAAGTCCGCATTCAAGTGTTTCATTACGATTTTACAGCATTTCAAATTTTTTGAGACTCTGAGAGTCAGATTAAATAAAAATTAAAAATAAATGATTTTTAGATGAGTGTGAAGTTCGTATCGTTGCCATGAAACAAAAATTGATAAATTTATGAAATGCTGCCGCACCGGTTCTAATCGTTGAAGATTAATTATTATACAATAAAAAACTTATTTGCAACATGAGCAATGTATCACTACCCCAAATTTACCCCTTGTAGGGGGTTACGATTTCGTTGCATCCAAGTAACGGACGTCATGATTTTTCTCTGCGAGTCTAAGTTCGCTACCATTTTTTTTCGGATTATTGTTTACTATGGTAAATACCATATCTATGAATTTTTGCAACGAAATCATACACCTAGAACTTTTCCAAAATGGCGCCGGAAAGAGCGGCCGACCCGTCATTCTGACTTCGGCGATTTCTCTTTGCGAATCTAGGTTCGTTACCACATTCTTTAAAACGGATTATTATTAATTAGAGTAAATACTACATATACGAATCTTCGCAAAGAAATCAAAGCCATGGAACTTTTCCGAAACGGCGCCGGAAAGGATGGCCGACCCGTCACTCCGACTTCGGCGCTTTTTATCTGCGACTCTATGATCGCTACCATTTTTTTCAATGGGATTTCGTTTACATTTTCAATTTTATTGATGTACAATATTCTTCGGGAGAGATGACCACAAAAATGGGAGGGTTGACTAGAAAGAAGAGAAGGGTGACCGACACAAAGGGAGGGGTGACCTGTTATATGGGGTCGCACACAGGTAAAAAGGTTTAGAAGGCCACGCAGAGTGCGGGTGGGTGGGTGTAAAGACAAACGCAAAACCGTCTACGTCAGAGTAACGGGTCGGCAGCCCTTTCAAGAGCCATTTTGGAAAAGTTCCAGGTGTTCGACTTCGTTGCGAAAATTCCCACATATAGTATTAACCCTAACAAACAATAATCCGCTTTAAAAAAAATGGTAACGAACTTGTAGTCGCAGAGCAACGAAGTTCGCGTAACACTAGTAGCATATAAAAATACGGTTCGATACCGGTACCAGTTTCCAACGAAAATTTTTTGCTTCCTCCAAGAGGAAACTTTGTGATAAGTTAAAAAATTTGTGGACATCATATTTTCGAGTCCCGCAATACGAGAGCGGGAATGATTTTGCATAATATATCATAAATATCACTAAGTTTGAGGTTAGAACGTGCGAAACGCGCTAATGTATTTCATTTATTTATACTAGAAGAAAAGATCTGCGCAGAGAACTGATCTCCTTGTAACAAAACAAGAAAAAGACTTTTAGTAGATTCATTTGTAAAATCTGAAGTCTACATTTCCATACTAATAACCTGCAAAATTGTTCCTTACAACCGAATTTGGTAATTAATCTACGTGTATTTTAAAATATCCACCTAGTTTGCCTAAACCGGCACGGAAACGGCACGTGAACGGCACGGCTACATCACCGGAATAGAGACGGCACGCGAACGACACGAAAACAGAAAAGGCACGGAAACGGAACCGACACGGCCACGGAAACGGCACGGAAACTGCACGGCCACGGAAACAGCACGGAAACGGCACGGCCACGGAAACGGAAACGGCACGGAAACGGCACGGAAACTGCACGGACACGGAACGGCCACGGAAACGGCACGGCCACGGAAACGGAGACTACACGCAAACGGCACGGACACGGAACGGCCAAGGAAACGGCACGTAAACGGAAACAGAACGGCCACGGAAACGGCACGCAAATGGAAACGGATCGGCCACGGAAACGACACGGCACGGAAACGGAAACGGCACGGCCACGGAAACGGAGACCACACGGAAACGGCACGGAAACGGAGACCACACGGAAACTGCACGGAAACGGCACGGAAACGGAAACGGAAACGGTACGGAAACGGCACGGAAACGGCACGGACACGGAACGGCCACGGAAACGGCACAGAAACGGCACGGCCACGGAAACGGAGACCACACCGAAACGGCACGGACATGGAATGGCCACGGAAACGGCACGTAAACAGAAACAGAACGGCCACGGAAACGGCACGTAAATGGAAACGGATCGGCCACGGAAACGACACGGAAACAGCACGGAAACGGATACGGAACGGCCACGGAAATGGCACGGAAACGACACGGCATGGAAACGGAAACGGCACGGCCACGGAAACCACACGGAAACGGCACGGAAACAGAGACCACACGGAAACTGCACGGAACGGCACGGAAAGGACACGGAAACAGTACGGAAACGGCACGGAAACGGTAACGGAACGGCCGCGGAAACGGTGACGGAACGGCCACGGAAACGGCACGGTAACGGAAACGGCACGGCCACGGAAACGGAGACCACACGGAAACGGCACGGAAACGGAGACCACACGGAAACTGCACGGAAACGGAAACGGAACGACACGGAAACGGCGCGGCCACGGAAACGGAAACGGCACGGAAACGGAAACGGAACGGCCATGGAAATGGCACGGAAACGGACCAAAAAAATGAAGAAAAACGGCCACGGAAACGACAGGGACTAATAAACGGCATAAAAACGGCTACGGAATAGGCACGACCAGATAAAAGATAACGGAATTTCCAACAATTCACACGGATTGTGAGTCCGTTTTTTACGGACTGTGTCCGGATAGACACTTTCTTTCTCGTAATTCATAACATTGTAAAGACAAAAGTACTTTAAAATCTGTATTTATGTTATCATTATTTAACACTATTTAGCAATATATATATATATATATATATATATATATATATATATATATATATGTATATATTTTTACAAAAAAAGCAAAATAAAATTCACTTTGTTTAAAACATATAACACTGTGTATGAAAACATCATCTGTCGTCTGCGGAAAAACAACGTACACTAAAGTATATCTATATCGTCTGCAGAAAAATAACGTACACTTAAGTATACCTATATAGCCCAGAATGACGTAGATGCTACGTCACCGGATATCCGTCGAACAATTGTTCTCCCGCTTGATGCATTGAGGTGCCCGAACTTTCTCTTTAGAATATCTTCCGATCGAAGCAATTTCACAAAATGTGACCCTGATGTGATTTTATTACTTTCGTCGCAAGCTTTTATTTAAGTCCTTATATGTAAGAAAAGAAGCTGTCAATGCGAAGAAAACCGTACGACTAGTTTCCAACAATGCCTATGAGAAGTATATAGGGTTGTCTGGCTAGCGCCCGACGGCAGCTTACATACTAAGTATACTTATACTTGCCATCGTGGCGCTACCGCGCACCTTGATTGGTATAAAAATATATTTTTCTATGATTAATTGAAAAAGAAAACGAGAGAATATTCTTGATTAATTAATAGGAAATAAATGAGCGAATATTTTGAATTAGAATTAGGACTACAGGATTCACTGGCTTTTATTCTTTTGTAATCTTACATGGTGTGCACTCTGAGATTGCATGGAGTGCAAATCTTGTGATATCTTCATAGACCAACTGAAATGATGTGTTTCAGTTTTAAAGTAGACTACTTGAAATTAACTCTAATAATGTTATTCGCCGTGTGCTATCTGATGTTGTATGACTTTGAGTGGGTGTTGCGGAATTCTTGTGTTCAGATACTGCAATACTTACATTTATTTCATTAGTTTATGTATACTATAACATAGGCTTAAATTTGTAGGATCGAACAACCTTGGACCAGAAGAGTAGAGAGTTGTCCTGAAGGCAATTAACGATAAGCAGAATAAAGGTCTGAAACTGTTTATGCCTAGATCTGAGAGTAACTCTACACCAAATCCTATGTATGAAGCGATTGGATTACCCGAAAATGACAACGATTCATTCACGACATCTGCATTATTTGAAGAACGAACGAAAGTTTACTAATGTCATGAATAGAGTAACTGAAAGTTTGGAAAAACTGACAGAGACTCAAAATGAATTGATAAAGTATATGCAAAAAGTTACAGATAAGATTGAAACGTCGGAGGATCGAAGATCTATAGTCACACCGTAAAGAACCGCGGCCAATTCATCGAAATCTAACTTTAAACGAGATGAAATGACTATTAGTCGATCCGATGTTATTGAATTAATTCGAGACGAAATGAAACGAGCGGAAATTAATTCAAGTAAAAACGACAATACAGGTCAAAATTCGTCTGAGTCAGTAGTCAATGAATTGAGTCAGAAAATACGAGTAGAACTGGTTGGTAAAGATTTGAGTAAATGAGAATATAAACTAATAATTCAAACAAAGTTTCAACACTTCATGGACTTTCTCACATCCGAGTTGCAAACTTTAGATTTGTTGTATATTATTAATCCTAATGAGAAACCTAACTTTACTGTTGATGATTCCTTGAAAGTAAAGCATACTTTCAAAGTTAGAGACATTTTGATCAATAGATTCGATTAAAATTACTATTTGAAAATAGATAAGATCAAAAGATCCCGTTGAAATTTTGGAGAAGATTAAAGAAATTAAACGTTATGAAACAAACTTGACTTCGATGACGATTCGAAAACGTTTGTATAACATGGAATATGTTCCGATTAAAGAAAAGGCAGCCGAGTTTTGGGACCGCTTTGAGGAGTTGGCACGCAACTACGATAATCTTCCGAACGTCAATCCTCTTTCAGATGATGAGAAGAGAGATACCTTTTTCAGTGCGATTTTACCAGAAATACCTCATGTGCAGTTTATGGATATGATAACCACAAATTCAACAGATAAAAGTTTGACTTATGATCAATTGAGAGCCTTTATTATACAACAAGAAGCCAACCAAACTCAAACGAATGAGTCAAATACAAAGGCTCTGAATGTTAGAAAGCATGAGGCTGAAAATCGATGTTATAGCTGTGATGGCCAGGGTCATCGCAGTGATGATTGTCCCAATGACGGGAAGCCTCAGTGCTACGAATGTGGTAAAATTGGTCATATCGGCAGAAATTGTTCTGTACGATTGTCGAAACTAAAAGATCAAGGATCAACGAGCGGCTCGCCTTCTGCAAGTTGCAATAGATCAAGTAATAATGCAGATAACAGAAAAAGATAATTTACTGGTAAACGTAAATATAATAATTCAGGCCAAGGAAATTACAGAAAACGAGGGAAGAAGAATGATAATGAAACTGGAAATCAGAAATATAAAAAGGACAATAAAAGGAATCAAAATAATACAAAGGAAAATAAGCAAGTAAGAAAAGGTAATTTAGAAATGAAATATGTAAATACTATTTGTAACGCAACGAGTGTAAAGGAATCGGATATCACTGACGAGAGCAATGTTGCGAATAATGTTACATTAACGACATTTTTAGCTGATTCTGGCGCTACCGAGCATCTGACAAAATCTAGGCTCATATTCAAAACATTTGATAGTACCAAGAAAAATTTAATAAAGTGTGCGAATAGAGATTCTCAAGCCGATTTAAAATCGGAGGGAGCTGGAATAGTAAATATACGATTAAATAATGATGAAATAATGAGCCTGGAAAAAAATATATGCGCGGAAACGTTGTCAGATAATTTATTATCGCTGAGGAAACTTGCAGATATGAGATTAA
Source organism: Philotrypesis tridentata (assembly GCA_018906965.1). Lineage (NCBI taxonomy): Eukaryota > Metazoa > Arthropoda > Insecta > Hymenoptera > Pteromalidae > Philotrypesis > Philotrypesis tridentata. The sequence goes on along the minus strand of JACCIB010000989.1, from coordinate 45,092 downwards.
GTATTTATTTAGATAACCGACAAATTGATATTTTTGATCCTATTTCGCACCAGTCATTCATCAGGGGAATCTATCAGAAACCTTTCTGAATAATTCAGCTGGCAATAGATCAAATAAATAATCAATGTCAAATACTGAATGACAGTAATACGATGAAAACAACAGCCTATTTGACTACAGAAAGTCCTGATGGTGAATCTAAATACATGACTCGTAGCAAAACCAAAATTTCTGATAAATTGGTTGCAGATATACAATCGATTAATGATGTAACTCAAAAGAAAAATGAAGAGAAGGAAACCGATTCTGGATTGGATGTACACTTATCAATAGAAATTAATGACAATGCTAATCAAAATAGTCAAAACGAGAGAAATGAGAACTTTGCATCTGTCATTAATTCAATCTGAAGAATTAACGAGCGATGAAATGCCGTTTAATGAGGCATATAAAAAATTTTCAGATAATAATAATAAAGCATTGTTATGGCATGTACGGTTTGGACATGCTTCTCTAGACTATTTGAAATCAATGCAAAGGAAATATCCGGACAATAAAAGTCTATCTAAAGCTAAATTCGACGAATCCATCAAAGATTGCGAAATATGCATGATATCTAAGTTCAACAAGTTACTGTTCAAGAAAACGAGAGAATGAGCGACAAGACCATTAGAACTAATACACTCGGATACAATGGGACTAATTAGTCCTCAGACTCATCCATAAGGATATCGATATGGAGATGATTTCTCAAGGCTAGCTATGGCTTATCCTATGAAAACGAAGAGTGAAACGGGAGAATGCCCGGAAACCTTTGTTAAGAGTGCTCGTAACTTGTTGGGCTCCGATGCTAAGGTTTGCTATTTGCAATCTGATCAGGGAACGGAGTTTACTGGCGGATATACGGTCGAAGTCTTGAATAAGCTTGGAGCAGAATCTAGACTAGCAAATCCGGATACTCCTGAGCATAATGGAGTTGCTGAAAGGTATAATCAGACTATTCAGAAAAAGGTGCGATCATACATGTATGATTCGAAACTTCCCGAGACTATGTGGGATCTAGCACTTGGTGCTGCCACATATGCGTATAATAGAACTCCGTATAAATCCATCGATATGGAGATTCCTATTTCGAAATTTGTACCTGGGAAAAGTTTTGACATTATTCAATTGAAACGCTTTGGTTGTCTGGCCTACATGAAAGTTCAAAGAAATGTGGGGCCAAAATTTGGAAGTGTAGGTAAACGAGCGATTCTCGTAGGCTACACTCCTTCGGGATACATTCTGTTTAGACCTGAAGAAGGAAAATTTTACGAGAGTAGAGATGTTCGTTTCAATGAGAAATTAGTTTACGGAGACAAATATCGTAAACAGAGCATCAAAAATTGGATTTCTTCGCCTGAAGAAATTAACAAGGAAAATGGTTTGTCAAATTTGAAAGAGAGACGATTGAGAATTTCTTGGATGATTTAAAACCGGAGGGAGAGTTCAAAAGAAAGAGAGGCAGACCAAGAAAGTATCCTAAAATTTTGAATGAATCACCTCTTCAGACAAAGAAAAGTGACGCGAAGAATCCAACGAGTGTAGAATCAATCGAGGGACAAGAACCTACATTAGACACAACATTACATTAGACACAAGAAATTACATTAGACACAACAAGCGATATGGACGACACGACTTATCACGCTCTGTTGGTTGAAATTAACAGTGATCCGTCCTCGTTTAAAGAAGTTATGTTAACGAAAGAGAAATTAAACTGGCAAGCAGCTATCGATGATGAGCTGAAATCAATGAGTGAAAACGAGGTCTGGACGCTAGTTGATAAGTTTGAGCTGGCTGATAGTAAACCTAACGTGATTGATTCAAGATGGGTGCTTAAAAGGAAAGTTGACATGAGTGGCTGCATCAGAGGGTTTAAAGATCGAACGAAGTATGATCTAACTAAAACGTATGCACCAGTGTCTCGCTTGTCTATAGTAAGAGCAGTTCTTGCAATTATCAATAAGCATGATCTTGAAGTTGTCCAATTAGATGTCAAAACAGCATTTTTAAATGGTAAAATTGAAGAAGATATTTACATGGAAATACCTGAAGGTGCGAAATATAACGAGAATATACGACGCACGAAGGTATGTAAATTACAAAAGGCTTTATACGGTTTGCGCATCAGTCCAAAACGATGGAATATGCGATTTTCTGAAGTGGCTGAGAAAGCCGGACTAATGTCGCATGATATAGAACCTTGCATTTTTACTTGGCGCAAAGATGAAAAGTTTTTGATTTTATTGTTATATGTCGATGATATGTTGATAGCTAGCAACGACAATAACAAATTACAGGAAGTCAAATTAGTTTTACGAAGTGAGTTTAAAATGACTGATCTTGGTGCGCCTGAATCCTTTTTGAGTATTGAAACCAAGAGAACGAGAGATAAACGTATTATTGTCTTGAAACAAGAAATGTATGTTGATAAAATCTTGTCGTGTCAAACAGAGAGAGAAGACAACGAGAGGAATTAAGCGAGGTAACAAATAAAAATGATAGTCAAGGTATAAATAATGGTCCATACAGAGAATTAGTTGGAAGTCTTCTTTACCTAGCTAATGCGACACGCCCAGACATTATGTATGCTGTAAATGTGTTGAGCTGGCATTAGTCAAATCCTACAAACAAGGAGTGGCAAATGGTTAAACCAGTGTTTAGATACATTAAAGGTACTAAAGGGTTGGGATTGACTTACGTGGGAAAACAAAACAACTTGCAATAAGCTTATTCAGATGCAAGTTTTGCTGATTGTAATGGTTCTCTCACGACGTGTGGTTACGTTTTAAAACTGTATGAAGATGTTGTGGCTTGGAAGACACAAAAGCATTCATATGTCGCTCTGTCAACGTATCAGGCAGAATATGTAGCTATGAGAGAGGCTTGTCGGGAACTAATAGGTCTCGATAACTCTCTCAAGCTAATCCTGAATAAATCATTTTGCCCTATTACTCTTTGGTGTGAGAATAAAGCTGCAGAAGCGAGTGCAAAAATGAGTGGCTGTGGTAAATTAAGACACATAACTGACGCTAGAGATCATTACATACGAGAATGTGTTTGGCGAAAACTGGTAGATATTAAATGGATATCTTTCAAAGATCAAATTGCTGACATAATGACAAAACCTCTTTCGTTTGAGTTACACAATCGATTAACGAGTGAAATAATGAATAGATAAAGCGATAGATCTAAACGAGTGAAACTGGAATATACAGCTTAAGTCCTTATTATTTATGTTTTCTCACTTTATCAAATTTATATGTTACAGGAGGTAAAAAATAAAGAGCCAACACAAGTGCAGGAGGGAGTGTTAGAATAGTGGCGCCCTCGGTAGGCCCTTACTTCTTCCCACCCGTCTTTTCGAGATGCTGCGGTGCTGAGTGTTACTCACTCCTAATCCGTCTGCGAGCGCGAGAACGTGAACGAGAGCTTTTTAGTATTCTTTGATTTAATTGTGTTTGAGTTTATTGAATAAATATTTTATTAACTTTATAATAAAAATGGGAGTTTTTCTTCTGGCTTCGACACCTTTCCAACACAAACACTGAGGTCTTTTAATTTACTAGTCCTAAAAGTCAATCATTTTCGTAATTTCGTATATTTAATTAAAAATTCTCGGACCGATACTGGTTGTTGGTAATTAACATTACCTGACTTCGCCGACTACAAAATTAAAAGTAAGTAAACCTTATATTTTTATTTGTATATTCTATTCTCACGATTTCGAGGCACCTAGACTTTCTTTTGTTTCTCTCTCTCTCTCTCTCTCCTTATTCCGTTCGTATACATTTAACCCAGTGCGGTGGGTTAGTAATAGTTTCGCGTTCAATTCCGTTTTAAATAAAAATAATAAGCATCATTACCTGATACCCAATCAGAACTGTCACTGCTTCTATATATTGGATATTCGGTATTGTACTTCAAATCAATCGTGTCATTTCGTTCAAAAATCAAATCTATCTCTGACAAACACCTTTCCACAGAGTAAAGTAAGGATAAAACTTTACCTACGCGATGTCCATTATGTTTTCAGAAATTATTAGTTTGTAAAATTTTGTCTCTAAAGTATACTTTCCTTATTTCCGAAAGAAGAAATTTTTATAGCCCACAACTTTCACTATTCATATAATTGTTTGACCATCTTAATTTTCTAATTTTTCCTCGATATTAACACATTTTAGCGCTCGCCCATGCTATTAATCTTAACCGATTAGGCCTAATAAGAGCAATTATTAGAAGGTTTTCAGAATCTTCTAACTAATAACAATCGGTTTATTAAAAGAAATAAAACATCTATTAAAAAACCGACGTTACACTAGCTATCAAGCATTCGCTGATACAAAGCTATATCCATATGCTTCCTAAAGGTGTAAGCGATAACATGAAATTGGGGCCAAAAAAGAATATGTCTCTAAATAATGTAAAAAATTACAAAGGTTTCATAAATAGCCTTCCGCTTACTTTAACAAATGCGAAAATTATATTAAATTGGTTTGAAGTAAACGGAAGGCGTTACAAGGAGAGACATATTTTGCTATTAAAAAATGATGACATCTTGCCTGATTTTATGGAGCTCTTTTATATTGTAGATTTTGAGTAAACAATATATTTTATTTGTAAGTTATGGAAGACGGTTGGGTTCAATGGAAAGTTACATGCCTTTTGCATTGAACCCACTGGAAACTGGGGTACGTATAATTTTGCAAAATTAATAACATATGGCCAAATGAAACGCTTTATTATAGATAATGGCGAGTTTTACGTTATATTCTATATGTAAATTTATATATTAATATGTAAATAAATTTTGATCATATGTTGTATTCTTATTTCTAATATTAAGACTATAACCTTCTTAATTCTAGAATACATCTTCTAAATTTTAGCAGATTGGAATCTAGAAGATTGTATTCTAATATCAAGCAGAAATCTTCTTAACGTTATATTAAGAAGATTTTCCGCTTGTGTTAAGTGGATTCTTCTAAACCTAAGAATATATTTTTGTGCGTGTATAGCGCAATGGAAAACATTTAATTTCATCGGACCATATTTGCGATTTTTGTTTCTTTCATAGAAAAAACACACTTTCTAAGCACGTACGTACGTACGCTGATTTTCGAAATTTTAGGTTATCTGCAAAATCCCATATCTCAAAAACTAATTGGGCCAGATCAACTGTTTTTACAGGATTCGAAGCACATTGATGCAAGGAATGCACAAGTTGTCTCTAAAAAATGTTTACCGTATAGTTTTGCCAGAATCGGGGAATACTTTACAGTGATTTTTACGATTTTATTCTTTTAATATAATGTAGATAGAAGATCGCTCACATCGCTCGCGATTTGCAATACAATTTATAAAAAATAATGAACGATAAATCTTCATAAAATAGTATACATATCTTATTTAAAACAAAGAATTCCATATTTTTTAAACGTATCAATATTAAAAATCAATACAATTAAAAAAAGGAATTAACTTCATACCAATTTATTAAAAAAGGGTTGAAAAATTTGAAAAAATAAAAAATTTAACTAATTTATAAATTAACAAGAAGTTTTATCGATTTCTATTATAGATATGATTACAAGATGTTTTGTTTAGCTATTTGTTTAGGGGTTTAGATAATAAATTATGTAGACTCACAAATGGTCGGAATTGTATTCATAATTATTCGGGAACTTCTATGGTCCAAATAGAACTCTTGATTCTAGTCAAGATTGCTCACTAAACAATTATAATACTGTATATGTGTACTGTGTAGTATTAGTATTTATTTAAAATAATTTTATTTATTTAATATATCGTACTAAAGTGTAGTAGAAAATTGTTATACGTTGTATTAGGATTTTGGATTGTTCACAAGCATATGAAAACTTAAAATTTACGTTTTATCACTTAAAAATTTATTAATAATACATTTTATAAAACACTATTAATTATTTAAATAAAATGTTCTTTAAAATAATTCTTATGATTATTTCAAAATATTTACTCATACAATATATCATATTTCCAAATCACAGAAGCTTGGGGTGTGCTGTGGCATGGTTTTGGGGACTTGAAAAAAATATCAAAAAATCGTAATTTTAAATAATTAATAATTTAATTCATAATAAAATTTCGTAAAGCACTATTCATTACTTAAATAAAATGTAATATAAAATAATACTTATCATTATTTACTCATGCAATATATTATACTTAAGAATGCCGGAAGCTTGTGATAAGTTGTATCAGGGTTTTAGCGTTTCAAAAATATATAAAGAATTCAAATATTTATTAAATTGTAATTCAAATAATGATATTTCATATCGAGCACTATTAAATATTCAAATGAAATGACGTATATAATAATTAATAGTATTAGTTAAAATTATTTTATCCATACAATATTTCGTATTTGAAAATGTCGGAAGCTTTGGGTGAACTGTATCATAGTTCTGTAGGTTTGAAAAATATATAAAAAATTGAAATTTGTAATAAATTTTAATTTAGGCAATAACACGAATTGTTGAACACTAATAATATTCAAATAAAATGGTGTATATGATAATTATTATCATTATATAAAATTATTTATTCATGCAATTTGAAATAAAATGCTTTTACTTTCTTACATTATATTAAGAGTATTCTAGTAAAACTGTACAGTAAAAATTTATTTTGAGACAATTGCTACATTCCTTGCATCAATGCGTTCGAATCATGTAAAAAAAGTTGACCTGACCCAATTAGTTTTTGGGATATGAGCTTTTGAAGATGACCTAAAATTTCGAAAATCTTGGTTGGAAAGTGCGTTTCTTTTCTATGAAAGAAACAAAAAATCGCAAATATGGTCCGATGAAATTAAATGTTTTCCATTGCGCTATACGTTCATAAAAGGAAATTTTTTAAATTTTCAAAATCGGTATAGTTATTTGTAAAAAACGGAGATGGGATCTTCGATTTTTGCGTATCATGATCTATGAAATACTTCGAAAGTGTCTTCTTTTTATATGAAATAAATAAAAAATTGCAAATATGATCCAACGAAATCAAATGTTTTGAATGTAATTATGCATTAGTAAAAAAATAATTATCAAATACTCAAAATTGGTCCAGTTTTTCATAAAAAACGGAAGCGAGATATTTGATTTTTCAAAATTATTTTATATTTTGTTGTAAATATTTACAATAAATAAATAAAAATTTGGGTTCTACTAATTGTTAAAATTGTAACGTGGCGTTTGCTTCCCGTTTAAGCAACTACACGCTAGTGTACAAAAATATTTATAAGTGCTGGCTGACTCCTTCTTCCAAGGCCTAGAGTACTGAAAAACGGAAAAACCGGCGCACGCAGGGAAATTGGTAGCAATAGGGCTAAACAAATAAATAATAAAACAAAAATTGAGATTAAAACATAAATTCAGATGTATTCTGAAACCCCCGTATACAAATTCTCAGTAGCAAACAAATAGAATTACGAATTTAAATAACTCATGGGCCCGCGGCCATATAACTACTTCCTTGTAACGGTCGTTAATGGGCTGAAACAAAGGGTCCACGGGAAAAAAACCACAATCGAACGACTCTAAGTTATATAAAAAAACAATAAGGGAGAATCCGCCTCCTGCTGAAAAACGCGAAAAGAGACACGGAGCTGAAAAGGGACAAAAACCTCCAATGCAAGAACCGCTACACCAATTCCTCAACCCACAAATAATCAATAAAAGATATCAATTAAAGATCTTACCAAAAAAATACCACAAGGATGGGAAAAAAATCCACCACAGAAGAAAATAAAAGTTTCCAAGACTTTCTCCAATTTCTATCTCTCTCTCTCTCTCTCTCTCTCTCTCTCTCTCTCTCTCTCTCTCTCTCTCTCTCTCTCTCTCTCTCTGGCCTTCTCTTTCTCTCACGATTTCTCTCCAAAAACTTCCAAAAACAAACCAAGGGAGCTGTTGCTGGTTAGGGATCCAGGAACGGAATGGCCGAGGACGACGCTCCGCTCGAGGAAAAAGCCGCTATTTTCCCACCTCACTTCCTTCTTCTCGGAAGCATCGTCCTGGCTGGCAAATTCCCATTGGTCCTGGAAATTCTCGAAATCCGCAACTGGCCTATTTAAATACCACCACTAATTCATCATCTGTCCGTGAATTTCCCAGTGCCCTCTTTTTCTATTTCTAATTTTCCCATTGGCCGATTAATCAATCATCGCTCTCTATAGCATATATCGATATGCAAATTACGCGCCCACTTTATCGATTTTTATCAATCATAAGAGAAGCCGTGAGGTGGCTCCCTCTACGGATAACTAGCCAGACGCGCGACATTCGAAAAACCACAATAATCCTAATCAAATAATACCTCTATTTATCTTTATTGTGTCCAAGAGTTGTCATAAAGTGAAATCTACCATAATGCCTCTAAATCATGCATTCACGATCTCCCCGAATGCCCCAAACGCAGTCAACTTCGCACCGCTATCTCTATCTCTCTCTCTCTCACTCAGGCGCACGCTCTCGCTTTCTCTCTTTCTCTCCCTCTCTCTCTCTCTCTCTCTCTCTCTCTCTCTCTCTCTCTCTCTCTCTCTCTAACGCACGCTCGATTCCCACTCTCACTCACGCGCCAATTCCCTCTCTATCTCTCGCGCGCGCCAACTCCCTCTCTCTCTCTCGCACACATATACGCGCTCTCCCCTCTACGCACAACGGCGTGCATGTAACCGCGTACGCGCGGCCGCCGTCTCGCTTCCTGTCGTGCCCCCTCCCGAGCGCCGACGCGCTGCGCAGGTGTGACTCGAGATCTCACATCCTGCGCTCCGCACGCGGTCGATCAGAGGCAACTCCTGCGAGCGCCACCGAGCGCTGGCTCCGCTCCATGGCCTGTCAGTTCGCCGAGAGTGAGTCAGCTGGCTGCATTAAATAATCACGACGCAGCAATATTTATTGCTACGTCGCAAAATATCTATGAAATACAAATCGAGCGCTATATGCACAAGTGTTGATTCCAAAATTGACATATTTATGACAATAACGTAATCCAAAATGGAAAGAACTTAAACAACTTCTTAAAAATTTTCCACCTACTACACCCAACGATATTTCGAACATTACAGTCCGAATATTACATTTTAAATGATGTTACAAAAAATAAATTATTTGGTGAAGCTATTGCTTGGATTTATACAATTTAATTTCAAAAAAGAGGTTTACCTCATCGCATATAGTCATAACATTGCATCCTAAAGATAAATTGCTAACAGCTGCAGCTATTGACAAACATATATCAGCATAAATCTTACATTATATTACATTATATTAAAGTGCAAGATTCCTGGTGACAAATAAATGGTAAAACATCTAATTTTTCTTACTGAAGGTTAATTAGCATATCCAAGCATCCAGCCACCATAAAAAATTTAAGATATGGTTGTCCTATGAGGTTTTTTTCTACTTTTTAAAATAATTATGGTTTTGTATTTTATGCTTTTTTATTGTAAAAATTATATTTTGTGTAATACAAACCTGATGCTATGGCGTTTATGGTGGTCTATGGTGTTTCTATGGGGTTTTATGGGGTTTGATGTTTTTGCATTTTTATGGTATTTGTTGTTATTTCATGGTGTTTTCTGTGATTCTATGGGGTTTTACGTATTTTATAATACTTTATGGGGTTTGTCTTTTTGTACATTGATAGCTTATAGGTTTTATAGGATTTCAAATTTTATGTTTTCATGAGGTTTTATGGTGTGTCGATATTATGACATTTTATGCGACTCTAACCTAAAAATCGCAACTTCGTTGCTGATTATAGTAGCATAAAATATCGTATGGAACTAGTACGTAAAGGGTTTATTTACGAAACTCGTTACAGCACTCGCCTTCGGCTCGTGCCGTAATCTCTCGTTTTGTAGATAAACCCTTTCCGTACCCGTTGCATAATATACTATTATGGTAATTTATGATATTTTATAAATTTATGAATATTTTATATTTTATGAATTTATAGATGGTGGATATCTTTGGTTGAGGTTCTTAGTAATGGTTACTGTCAAATGAAAAAATATTTGTACATAGTGTACATTGTGTTGATGTAATAAAGTTTAAGTAAATTAATTGTATTTTTTGGTTTTATATTGATTTTCTTTCCTTACATGGTTAATAATTTGTTACATAGTATATTGATTCATAGAATAAAGTTTAAAGTTTACCGTATAACTTATTAACTATATTTATACGCAATACTTATTTTTTATTAACTGTAGAGACTCCTTATGTTTGTTTAGTTCATTTTTCAAATAAAATAAATATACACACGTATTTGCTGAATAAATTCAATGATAGATATTATTTCTGATATGGATAATGCTGTGTTAATACTTTTGGCCTGAATGCAGTAATTAAAATTATCTCTACAAGGCGATTATATTGAACAATCAACATACAATAATAGTAATGTACTTTATAGTATTAAATGTAGTCACGATCAAATGGACCTTTCTGTTAGGATCGCCTTCCACTTCGTGGATAAGTACATCGCAAAAGACTAAATAAGGTGATGCGGTGAGACCGTGTTGAGATTTTTTTATGGAAAAACTTCCCGTCCCGTCCTACTGTATATAACGATGGATACATCTTCAAATGACGCCTCTGCTTAATCAAAGTAAGTAACCAATTTCTGAATTCAAATATAGAAAATATATTATTGAAATATATTGTTAAATACAATGATATTTAGTAATTTATCGATTATCTATGATAGGACGGGACGGCAAGTTTTTCCATAAAAAATCTCAACACGGTCTCACTGCATCACGTTATTTAATCTTTTGCGATTTACTTATCCACGAAGTGGAAGGCAATCCCAACAGAAAGGTCCGTTTGATGATGAATGTATTTAATATTATAAACTACATTACTATTATTGTATGTTGATTCTTCAATATAATCGCCTTGTAGGGATAAAAATAACAATTTATTCGAAAGACACTGCACATCGACTTTGTGACAAACACAACTAAATAAAAATCGATAATGGCATCAAAGGCAATTGTGCGAGTTGCCATGTTGGTTGTTAGCGTGAATCATCTTGCTCTCTGTCTGAAATTTTTTTTACAAGATAGTCGTGGGAGACAAGTTTTTCAAGCGACATGCGCGTCTATAGCTCTCCTCACTCGCCTGCGCATGCACATACAATAAATTTCACAGAAAACTCGCCTCTCCTGACTGTCTTGATAAAAAATTATACGCAGGCGGAGGAGGCGAGCTTTACACGTGCTATAGACTCGTAAAGCTCGCCTCTCTCGACTTACGTGATAAAAAGAAAATACAAACAGGGAGAGAGCTTTTACCCCTCTCTCTGTCTCTTGCCTCTTACTCTCTGTCTGAAATTTTTTTACAAGATAGTCGTGGGAGACAAGTTTTTCAAGCCACATGCGCTTCTAAATCTCTCCTTCCCCGCCTGCGCATACACATAAAATATATTTGACAGGCCAGCCAGGGGAGGCCAGTTTTTCATGTGCAAATTACATGGAAAACTCGCCTCCCATGGCTGGCCTGTCAAATATATTTTATATTTATGCGCAGGCGGGGGAGGAGAGCTTTAGACGCGCATGTCGCTTAAAAAGCTTGTCTCCCACGACTATCTTGAAAAAAATATTTAGACAGAGAGCAAGATGCGAGAGAGAGAGAGAGAGAGAGAGAGAGAGGGGGGTGAAAGCTCTCTCTCTCTCCCTCTTTGTATCTGATTTTCTTCAAGTAAGTCGGGGGAGACAAATTTTTTAGCGACATGCACGTGCAAAGCCCTCTACTCCCTCCCGCGTATACACATCAGACATTTTTGACAGGAAAGCCAGGAGAGGCGAGTTTTCTGTAAAATTTGCACACGAAAAACTCGCCTCCCCTGGCTGGCCTGTCAAATATATTTTATGTGTATGCGCAGGCAGGGGAGGAGAGCTTTAGGCGCGCATGTCGCTTGAAAAACTTGTCTCCCACGACTATCTTGAAAAAAATATTTAGACAGAGAGCAAGATGCGAGAGAGAGAGAGAGAGAGAGAGGGGTGAAAGCTTTCTCTCTCCCTCTTTGTATCTGCTTTTCTTCAAGTAAGTCGGGGGAGACAAATTTTTTAAGCGACATGCACGTGCAAAGCCCTCTACGCCCTCCCGCGTATACATATCAGACATTTTTGACAGGAAAGCCAGGCGAGGCGAGTTTTCTGTAAAATTTGCACACGAAAAACTCGCCTCCCCTGGCTGGCCTGTCAAATATATTTTATGTGTATGCGCAGGCAGGGGAGGAGAGCTTTAGGCGCGTATGTCGCTTGAAAAACTTGTCTCCCACGACTATCTTGAAAAAAAATTCAGACAGAGAGCAAGAGGTAAGAGTCAGAGAGAGACAGAGAGAGAGAGAGAGACAGAGAGAGACAGAGACAGAGAGAGAGACAGAGAGAGAGAGAGAGGTAGAAGCTTGCCTCCCCTGGCTGTCTTGACAAAAAATGATACGTAGGCGGGGGAGGCGAGCTTTACACGTGCTATAGACTCGTAAAGCTTGCTTGAAAAAAGCAGATACATCGAGGGAGACAGCTTTTACCTCTCTCTCTCTCTCTCTCTCTCTCTCTCTCTCTCTCTCTCTCGTCTCTTGCTCTCTGTCTGAATTTTTTTTATATATACACATCACACATACATATACGCATACATTTGTATATATACACACAAATATGCACACATCTACAGACACACATATATATATAATATAATACGTATAATTTATGTACAGCATGATAATTACACCACGCGCGGCTGCACCGCTCAGAACATCTTGTTGATTCACGCTAGCAACCAACATGGCAACTCACACAACTGCCATTGATACCATTATCGATTTTTATTTAGCATCGATAATACTTTTTGTCATAACCCACACAGCATGGAATATTCCGCAAGCTTACAAATGAAACATACAATCAAGCGTCCAATGCAAGCTATCCGGAGGCTTCAAGAAAGATTTTGAAAATCTTCATCAAAGGTTACGATGGAATATTTCAGGAAAGCCTGTAGAAAGATTAGCGAAAGATTACATAGTGAGGTTGACACTCTCTTTAACAGGAATATTCCACGCATCCTAACTGCAAGCTGCTCTAAAGATTACGTGAAAGAATCAATCCAATCTTTCGAGAATCTTTCAGAAGTCTTTTGTCTCTATTTTTCATAAATTATTCGATATTCATGAATTATTTGTTTTAAATAATTTTTTTTTACTCGAATATTCAAATAGAGTAGCGATGAGCGAATGTGGCGAATATACATATATTATCCGTTTCATGACGGTCACAAGGGATAATATATAGATATAGCTTAGCTCTCGGAGGGATGCCACTTCTGGCATCGTTGCAATGTGGTCGACTTACACGGCATAGGTCGAGAAGAACTCTGAGTCGACAAACCCGTCGAGAGCATTTCTCGTTGATCGAGAAGTCCACTCAGTCTAAAAAGTCTCCGAGAGCATTTCTCGATCGTCGAAAAGGCCTCTGGGTCATGAAACCCTTCGTGAGCATTTCTCAATAGCTGAGAAGAGCTTTGCGTCTAAAAGACCTCCAAAAGCATTTCTCGACGGTCGAGATGGTGTTTGCGTCTGAAAAGGCTCCAAGAGTATTTCTCGACGGTCGAGAAGACCTCTGGGTCGAGAAAGCCTTCGAGAGCATTTCTCGTTGATCGAGAAGGCCACTCAGTCTAAAATGTATCCGAGAGTATTTCTCGATGGTCGAAAAGGCCTCTGGGTCGAGAAACCTTGCGAGAGCATTTCTCGTTGATCGAGAAGGCCTCTAGGTCAAGAAACACTATGTGAGCATTTCTCGAAGGTCGAGAAGGCTACTCGATCTAAAAAGCCTTCGAGAGTATTTCTCAACGGTCGAGAAGGCCTCTGGCTCGACAAACCCGCCGAGAGCATTTCTCGTTGATCGAGAAGGCCTCTAGGTCAAGAAACACTATGTGAGCATTTCTCGAAGGTCGAGAAGGCCTCTCAGTCTAAAAAGCCTTCGAGAGTATTTCTCAACGGTCGAGAAGGCCTCTGGCTCGACAAACCCGCCGAGAGCATTTTTCGTTGATCGAGAAGGCCACTCGGTCTAAAAAGTCTCCGAAAGCATTCCTCGATGGTCGAAAAGGCCTCTGGGTCGTGAAACCCTCAGGTGAGCATTTCTCAACAGTTGTGAAGGGCTTTGTGTCTAAAAAACTTCCGAAAACATTTCTCGACGGTCGAGAAGGTGTTTGCGTCTAAAAAGCCTTCGAGAGTGTTTCTGGACGGTCGAAAAGGCCTCTGGGTCAAGAAACACTCAGAGAGCATTTTTCGATGGTCGAAAAGGCCTCTGAGTCGAGGAAACGTCTGAGAACTCTTCTCTACTGTCAAGAAGGTCTTTGCGTCTAAAAAGCCTCCGAGAGTATTTCTCGACGGTCGAGAAGGCCTCTGGGTCGAGAAACCCAACCCCCTCCGAGAGGGTTTTTCGTTGATCGAGAGGACCACTCCAACCAAAAAGCCTCCGAGAGCATTTCTCGTTAATCGAGAAGACCTCTCCGTCAAGAAAGCCTCCGAGAGTATTTCTCGATGGTCTAAAAGGCCTCTGGGTCGAAAAAACCTCCGATAGCATGTCTCGACAGTTGAGAAGGTCTTTACGTCTAAAAGACCTCCAAAAGCATTTCTCGACGGTTGAGAAGGTGTTTGCGTTTGGAAAGCCTCCAAGAGTATTTCTCGACGGTCGAGCAGACCTCTGGGTCGAGAAACCCTCCGAGAGCTTGTCTCGTTGATCGAGAAGGCCACTCGGTCTAAAAAGTCTCCGAGAGCATTTCTCGATGGTCGAAAAGGCCTCTGGGTCAAGTCGCCATCCGAGAGTAGTTCTCGACGGTCGAGAAGGCCTCTGGGTCGAGAAATCTTCCGAGAGCATTTCTCGATGACCGGTAGCTGCAGTGCGCGGTATCGGGAGAAAATGGGAGGACCAATTGCAGCGATGACTTATAAGGCGCCGATAAGATAGCTACCAATTTTTTTGACTCATTCTTTCTCTATCGTCGCGACAGCCAGTACTTTTCTACCGTATTCGACTCGTCGTGTGTCCTTATTTTTTGACGCTGTTAATTCCGTTATGATTTAATCCCTCCAGTATCTTATTGCCTATATCTTTGAGGCCAATTTTTGTAGCCAAATACGGTTTTCCGGACCATTGTCTACGGACTTTTGATTGTGAAAAAGTGAATAAAACATCGATATTATCATAATTTTAACCCTGTTATAAGTCCTTAAGAACATTTTAATAATATAATTATATCACTTTTACGCATTCTTAATATATAGTTTGAATACAATAATTTAATTTATACTATTGATCAAAATATCATTATTATATACAACCGGGTATGTTGATCCTTCTTAATCCATCTCATGAAGCTAGCAGTAAATGGAGAATCTTGAACTTTTCAGTACATAAGTATTCTCAAGTATTCTAATAATATTTCGCACCTTTCATTTCATTTTCCAGAGCAGAAATTGAACATGCACACGTATCGCATGCATTAATAATTATGAGATTACAATTAATTGTAAATATTATTAATATTTGAATCATAGCAATTTTTCTATAAGAAAATAAACTTAATCATGCCGACGAATCAAAAAAATTCCGTATTTGGAAATATTGTAGGTAAACTATAGAATAAAATTTTATTTAAAATAGCTGTGTGACGAATAGTTACCAATAAGAATCGGAATTTGGGAAATATGGGTGGCATTTTCCTCCACATATTCTACGCACTATGGGGGAGTATTTCTCGGGAACGGAGATTCCGTCCCAGCTTATTTCTTGAAAATAGAGAAATCCTCCTGGTCTATTTCATGATAACGGATAGTCGCCCGATGTTATTTCTTGAAAAGAGAGCACCTCTCCGATAGCAATTCGTAATAAGAGGATCCGGCCAAGAGGTTTTTTTGAGAATGGAAAAACCCTCCCGGAGTGTTTTTTAATAATGGCGAATTACTCCTAGAGAATTTCTTGAAAGTGGAATAATCTTTTAGAGTCCTTCTGAAGAACGGAGAATCCCTCTCTAATTATTTCTCTAAAAGAGAGACCCACTCCTGGAGTAATTTTTGACAACAAAAAATCCATCCGATAGGATTTTTTAAAAAAGAACCGACCAAGAGTATTTCTTCTTGATGAGAATTTCTTCGAGAGTATGTCACGACGATGAAGAATCCTTCAAGTATTTCTCGAATATGGGGAATCACAGTAATAGAAGTTCTCCATGATATTAAATCCCTCCGAAAACAGTAATGGAGAATCTCTCCGAGAACATTTGCCGAGAATGGAGAATCCATCCGAAAGTAATTCTTGATAATATTAAAATTCTCCGAAAGTATTTCTCGATAATTGAGAATTCCTCTGAGAACATTTCTCCATAATGGGAAATTACAGCTATAGAATTTCCTTTGGATAAAAGATCACTACGAGAGCATTGCACGGCGATGGAGAATTCTTCTGAGAGCATTTCTCGATGATAGAGATTTACTCTGAGTGTATGTATCCATAATAGAGAATCCCTCAGAGTGTTACTCAATGATTGACGAACTTTGTTATCACTCTCAAATCAGTACATACTTTTTCTACGGAACGTATGGCCTGCACGCGCTGAGCCGCCCGGATCACACTTTACCCCCACAAATTTTTTCACCATAATTTTTGGTGCAAAAGTTTTTATATCCACATTTTTCCATCAGTATCTCACGTTTTCACCCGCAGAAAGCCACCCCTTCTATCATAATACCTCTCTCTCTCTCTCTCTCTCTCTCTCTCTCTCTCTCTCTCTCTCTCTCTCTCTCTCTCTCTCTCTCTCTCTCTCTCTCTCTCTCTCTCTCTCTCTCTCTCTCTCTCTCTCTCTCTCTCTCTCTCTCTCTCTCTCTCTCTCTCCTTTTTAATATTTTTAATCGCTATTTTTACTCTCATTATCATTATTATGTAGGAAAATGGCTTATCCTATGGATTAGCACCCGTAAATTCGTGTGAGAATTTTTTTTTGTTTTCATAGAACGTCGGAAAAATAAAATTTTTTACCCAAACTTTGCTGAAATTTTAACTTATATTGCTTTATTTTTATACACTGTGTTCTCAAAAAATCTTTGCGTGCTTTTACAGTTTTGTAATTTTATTTTTCAATTTTATATTTTATTATATACTTATCGGTAACTATTCGGGAAACAGCTATTTTAAATAAAATTTTATTATGTAGTTGACCTACAATATTTCCGAATAAAGAATTTTTTTGATTGGATGAGATGATTAAATTAATTTTCTTATATAAAAATTTCCTTTATTCAAATATTAATAATATTCAGAATTAATTGCAATCTCATAACTATCAATGCATGCGGTACGTGTGCTTGTTCAATTTCTGCTCTGTAAAATGAAATAAAAAGTGCGAAATATTATTAGAATACTCGAGAATTCTTATGTGCTACCAACTTCAAGATGCTCCATTTACTGCTAGCTTCATGAGATGGATTAAGAAGGATCAACATACCCGATTTTATATAATAATAATATTGTGATTCATAATGTAAATTAAATTATTGTATTCAAACTGCATATTAAGTATGCGTAAAAGTGAAATAATTATAAAAAAGATATGAAAAAATTATGAAAAAGTTCTTAATGACTTATGACAGGGTTAGAATTATGAAAATATCAATTTTTTCTATTGACTTTTTTCATAAATAATAGTCTGTAGAATATGGAGGAACGCATTTGTGGAGGGATTCTTCGTTATCGAAAAATACTCTGGGAGGCGCATTATCGAGAAATACTCTCGAAGGGTTTCTCTTTGTTTCAAGAAGATTCTTTGTTATCGAAATATACTCGCATAGGTGTTTTCGTTCAAGGAGGAATGATAATGCAGTGATACGTCATTATAAAAAAATACTCTCTGAGTGTTACTCCACGAAAGAAAAATACTCTTGGAGGGTTTCTACATCGTCGAGAAATACTCCCGGAGGAATTCTCCATTGTCGAAAAATGATGGAGAATCACTCCTAATGAATTTCTCCTTGAAGGAAAATTCATACGAGATCCTTCACGAAGATGGAGAATCACTCAGACGGTATTCCTACTTGATGCAAAACGTCACTCTGAGAGAATTTCGACTGATAATGGAGAATTCCTGTGGGAGTATTTCTCGACCAAGCAGAATCCCTCCAAAAGTATTTTTCCGTAATGGAGAATGCCTCCGAGAGTATTTCTCGACGTTGGAGAAACCCTCCGAGAGTATTTATCTTTAATAGATTATCCCTCCGAGAGTATTTCTTTATATACGGTCGGAGTGATTTTCCATCGTCGTGAACGATCTCGTATGTATTTTCCATCAAGGTGGAATACTATCGCAGTTATCTCCATTATAAAGAATTACTCTGAGAGGAATTCTCCATTATCTAGTCATAAAATCGAAGGAATGCTCCATTATCAAAAAATATTCTGGGAGGGTGTCTTCATCATCGACAAATGCTCTCGAAAGGGATTCTCCATTAATGAGAAACACTCTTAGAGGATTTCTCCACTATCGAGAAGTACTCTCGGAGGTATTCTCCATTATCGAAAAATACTTTCGGAGGGATTGTCCGTTATCAATCAAAATTCTCACGGAGGGTTGGGTTTTGCATCAAGGAGAAATACCGTCGGAGTATTCTCCATCATCATGCAACGCTCTGGCATGAATTTTCCATCAAGGTTGAATACTATCGCAGTGATCTCGATTTTTGAGAAATACTCTCGTAGGTATTTTCGATCAAGGAGGAATTCTGTAGGAGCGATATGCAATGGAACGCATGGTCTCCTAAACCAAAACTGTAGCTTTATTGCTCAGTGGTGAAAAATACAGGAGTGTGTATGTGTGGGAAAAGACTTTCCTTGACTAAATACGTGTGTGTATGTGAGTGTGCGCGTAAGTGTTGTTCGTGTACCTGCAGGTATTACAAATGAATAGAAGCGCAAGAGACTATGCTTCTTAATGGCAGCCGGAACAGAGCGAGCCGTCGTTCTAACCACTTGATTCTCCTTTTATCTCTTCTGATTGGCCGGTACCAATGCGCGCGTGATTCAAAACACGCGAACAATATTGCATAGTGATTTCTCGCCACTGCTCACAGAATTACTCTTCAAAACACATTAATTATGTAGGGTTATGCAAATACACAGTAACCTGTTGCATTGGACTTCCAACCTCTACTGAAAAATGTCGCCTTTAATCGTTATTTTCTCAAAATCGGCCCATTTGCGCCACTGGGGCCCATGAAGACTTATGCTCGGGAATTTCAGACCTACAATTTGGTTACAGTTTCATACAAATTCACTGGGACCCACGATCCCATATGATTTCTCCGGGGTTCTTTGTTGTTGATCTTTATCATGTACTGGCATTTTATTAATAGTATGTGATAATTCACTGAAATTATATTGTAATAATCGATGCATCGCTTCTGGAGGACAAACATATCTTGTATTAATGTATTGTTTAATTTCATCATACAGTATTTCAAGTTCATTTTTGATACATGTATTTATTTTTAAATTCATACATGGAAAGTTTCTATTTTATTCGCCGCAAGGACCATGAATCATGAACTGTTTAACAATTTCATATAATCGAGGATTTCTAAATTCATCTGGAATTTCTGCGGAAATTATTTTATCTATTAAATCATTATAATATAATTTAACGTTTTTATCCAAAAAGATCAACATATGTATATGAGGTAAGCCTCTTTTTTGGAATTCTATGACATGTAAATGCAATACAATTTCCAAAAATATTGTTTTTCGCAATGTCTTTTTTAAGTTCTTTTACTTTTTCATTAAAAACTTTTACTACTATATCTGGTTTACCCATAACTACTTCAAAATGTTCAATATTATCAATAATTTCTTTCCATTTAGAATTACAAGTCATAGTTATAAGTAAGTCTGGTTTTCCATAAGTTTGAACAAGAACCATTGAATCTATGAATTTTTGATGCAAAGCTCGAGGATTTTCTGTAAATCTTGATGGTAAAATAAACATTTTTCCAATATTTAAATTGACATTGTTATTAGAATATTTATTTTTAATATGATTCATTGATCCTTTATTTAAATTTTTTTAGTTTTTAATGTAATATAATCTTGAACTCTCCACCTTAACCCATGCATCAACAATATATTGCTGGGATAATATTCCTGAATTTATGTAAGGACTAAAATCATTCCTTATTCTTAATTTCTATTTGTAGTATTGCAGCGTGGACATATTCTTGTTGCTATTGTTTAATTTCATACAAGGATTCCACCCAAAACCTCCTCGTGGAAAAATTAAAGGATATATCGTTGGGTCTACATGTTTACTTATAGTTGGCATTCTCATTGGTTACTCTAACTTGGGATGTATGCAAATATCTCTGTCTATTGGTGATTCACCGTCATTTGCTTCAAATACTACAGCAACTTCATTACATGCTGCAATATTGTAACGATTTTTATCAAAATTTTAATTTCTTATTATCAGCATTTTTACTTCTGGAGTATTTGTATTATTGACATTAACTTTATTATTTGCCTGTAATTCGACTTCATGCATCATTTTGTAAGTTTCAGCAAATGGTTTATTTTTTCTTAAATAATTATCTAATTTTCTTAAAATCTTTTCAGAACATTGAAAAGTATTATTTTCAATTCTATTTTTGTTTGCTTCTTCATTGTCAATAATAAACAATTGACCATATTTTCTTGCTGTATTTTTTGGTGGATGTAATGCGTAAACATCATGATATATTTGTCTACATATTCGGATAACTTGTGGACCAGGACTGATAATTTTGTCAAATTTATCGCCAAAACTTATATCATTTCTGAATTGTTTATTTGTTGTTACTAAATATCTGATTTTTTTTGGGATATTCATATTTTTCAGGTAAAGTTACTTTACCCAGTTGACAAAAGTTAGAGAATTTATTATTGTTTTGATTTTCAAAACTAACATGTTTTGCTTCACAATGTTCACATTTTAAGGTTAAATTGACAACGTCATTTTTTGGTATTAAAGCTTCATCAGTTTCAGTGGTGGCTATAAATGCATATTTATTATTTTTATTGTTTATATTACATTTTAGTTTTCCATTTTTACATGTTCCAAGTTTCTTTCATTTTGTTTCAATTATTTCTTTATTTAAATGGTTACTTTTTTGTTTTCTATACGATTGATCTTTAAAATTTGTTACATTGTAATGTAGAAGTTGTTCCATTGTTAATTTTGGGCATTTTACATATATTTCTTTAAGTTGAAGATTTTGAAATTGATTGGCGATGTCATTATATACAATATTATTTTCTTCTTGCATTAATCTTATATTATAATTTGATTTATCTTTAATGTTGCCATTATTAACAGATAATGATTTTTGTTTTTCATAATATTTTTTATTTTTTTCTTGCATTATTAATTTATTGGCTTTCTATTTTTAGCGTTGTCTAAAAGTTGTTTTTTATTTTGGTTATAATATTTTTTAGTTTTTTCTTGTTTAATCATGTTATCATTTTTCTTTACAAAATGCTGTAAATAAGACTGCTTAGCTTTTTCTAAAATTTTCTTTTTATTCTTTTGATAATATTTTGCATTACTTTCTTGTACTGTTATTTTAGCATCTTCCTTAATTGACTGTTGTATGTTAAAATGTTTAGCTTTTTCTACAATCTTTGTGTTATTCTTATTATGTTTGTTTTGTACAATTAATTTCTCATCTTGTTATGTTAGGATTTTTTTAATTTACAGGTTGCTGTGAATTATATGATTCATTTATTTTAATATTGTCTTTTTGACTTTTTGTATCCTTATTTTGAGATTTTGTCACCATTACATACTTTTTCATTTCTGTAATTTTTTTTGTTCACTAAATGATTCCAGTAATTGACTTTGTTGTTTTACGAAACAATCTAATTTTTCTGACTCGAGTAATTAATTATTAATTTTTTACAAGTAAAATCAAACAAATTAAAATTTCTTGCATGATGTACGTTACGATTTAATGGAACAGTACTCGAAATAAAATTTTAATGGCTACATGCTGAAGGAAACATTTCTAAAGATTTTGTCTGATAAATTTTTAATAAATGTTTCCTCATTTCATTCATGTCAAATCTGAAACCACAAGAACAAGTATTGAAAATAATTGCAGTTGCAAACGCAATGGCGAAAACTCCACAATCATATGCATCTTGTTGATGTTGTACTTCTTCAAACGTAATTTTAATGTTTGCATTATAAGGAAATTGTGCAATCATCTGGCAATATCTTACTATTGCAACTATCATAAACATGAATTGTCCGGTTATTGTACCAAATAAAATTCCAATGTCCTTTTTTATTACTACCAGAAAAAAGAATTTGAATATATACTCTGAATTAATTGACAATGATTGTATATTATGTGGTCTTTGTATGAGTAAAGGTGTCTGCATAGAAAACAATGTTTGATTATTGACAATTTCATTAAATTTATCTATATGTGTACAAAAAGTAATCCAAGCAGCAACTTCATAGTGCCCTGATATTCATATTGATGTATATATATAAGAACACCCACCGCCCGCTTGGCGGCAGCACAAGGGAGTAAATTAGTAACTCCAGTACTATCTAGCGAAAAGTATCGTAGATAAGGTTTTAAGAAGACAAGTATCGCAAATAAACTTGATATATGAATAGTTCTCTGACAAATTGAGCGGTCAATTTTTTGACTCTATCCAAAAATATTTTTAAAATGTAAAAGATAAATTATGACATCCTTCTAGAAAAAATTATAAAAATAATAATATGATCAATTTTGAATGATGACGACACATTACGTAAATTGGTAATTAAGCACATGTTACACGGTCCTCACACAGAAAAATGCACTTGTATAGGCAAAAATAAAAAATGTAAAAGCAAGTTTCCTAAAAACTTTCAAAAAGCACCCATCTTTCAGAAAAGCGGTTATCCATTATATAAAAGAGATAATAACATTTCAGCAAATAACGTGTATCGTAATAAAAATAGTAACGTAAAAATTCCTGTTGACAATACATTTTTACTAAAAAGGTATAAATGCTATATAAATTTAGAGTACTGCTATTCCATTCAAAGTGTAAAATATATTTTCGACTATATTCATAAAGGGGGAGATTTGGCTAATTGTAAATTAATGAAAGTAGATGAAGAAAAAGAACATTTCATATATGACGAAATTACACAATTTGTTAATGGTGGATACTTGAGTCCCATAAAAGTAGCGTAGCGACTACAAGAATAAGAACTACAAGAATTTTGATAATTAATTTATGTAATATTGTTACAAAAATATGTAATATTGTTATATTAAGGCGGTAGGCCTAGATTAACAGCTGAAAAAAGACATATTATTATTTATAAATACGGATTTATAAAGAAAATTTATTCAGTGGCTAACCAAAGCGTACCTCTTAACATAATTATCATTTAAATTAACTAAATACAATATGTATCTCTTCGAGCTACGTACTTTATTAAATTAGCCAACGTTTCGGTCCATGTATGGACCCTTATCAAGGCTGGGGAACAGAAATTCTTTTTTTTTTTATAAATTACAAATTTGCAATAAATTTCTATAAGTTAAAACATAAATTAACCATGATAAAATACCTTTTTTTTATAACAATAGTTACACTTTCTTAAGCCCACAGACGGGCATAAACGGCCAATAATTTAATATACTAAAACAGAACAATTTAATTATTAAAATTACAATTTTTTAGAATATAAATGACTCAAAGTCTTTTAACAAAATTTACTTTTTTCAAGCTCGAAATTCAGATAAACACAGTGCCGCTAAGGTGTTGATTACTGTATACCTCACGCGCTGCCAAAATATGACAACGCTGGGTCAAGGACCGGAGCGTCCTTCCGTATCGTGCGCGTATTAGTTGCGAGTATTGCGGTAGCGCCCGAGCGGTATACACGACCACGCGCCCGTGCATTATTTTCTCTGTGCCCCTTTCTTACGACGTGCGACGCCGAGAGACGCTAGCTTACGTCCGACTACCACCGGACCCACGCTACCCGCGACGACCCGATTGCGAGCCTGGACGACTGCAGCGAACCAGAGCAGACAGCGACCCCCCGGCACCGACGTGTGATTGTAAGTGCCAATTCTCTCTCACTCTCGGTATTCGGGCGATCAAGCCCCATCTCTCTCTCTCTCTCTCTCGCGCAGTGTGCGGTGGAGCACCTTCGCTCGATAGTACGAGCGCTGTACTATTAACTTCTGACAATATACCTTCCTTTTAGTTCTCGTAATTCACGCGTATTTTATCATTAGTAACCCCGTCCCCTGCCGCCTTCGTTCCGTGCATACGCACGGCCTTCACGAACCGGCCGAGCCGTGTTGACCACGAGGAGACTACGACGAGAAAATAAACGTGACTATACGAGTCACGGTTGTACACGACCGGTTGTTACGGGAACAACAATCGTGCCGTTACACTACATATTAAGGCATATATAAAGACCCGTGTGCTGTATATGTAGATATACCAGTATCGAGAGCTGAAATTGAAATATAAATTTTTGATACGCATTCACAGTCAGTATGTTTCACATGAATATAATTGTTGGTATTGCTTACCCATGACTTTCCAGGATTATTAACAATCACAGTAGACTTAGAGCTGGTTGGAGACTATTTATCACACAGGCATCTTGTACACATGATAATTATAGCCCGTATACCTAAAAATCAAGAATATACTCACAAAGAACAAATTCTTTACAAATCATATGTTGTTTATAGTCCAAACACTTATCTAAATTTGAAGACTAGTAGACTCAGAAGCTATCACAACAGCACAACATCCAGCTTACACTAAACTACAGACAGCAGACGAAACAGCTGATGTCTGACAGTCTGAATGCAAACTCGACTAAGTCGGTAAAACAGTGATTTCCTTTTCCATATGCTGTAAAGTGTCTTTTTTCAGGCGGTAATTTAAATTTGCACGAATATTTTTTTACCCCTTTATAAGTTTGATTAAAAAATTACAAGACTAAATTTATATCCTAAATTTATTTTATTTTGAAAATTCAAAATAAAAATAAAATCTACGATTTTATAAAAATTAGTTATTTACAGTATGTAATGATTCAATAAATAATATATTTTTTTTTAAATAAAATTGCTTTCAAAAGGAGTTTGTAAACACATTTAATTTTACATTTTCTATGAAAAAGCAATTGTTTTAAATAATCAAAAGTGCTATAAGACAAAATATCAATAATACGCAATTTTGAAAAATTGTATTTTTTTAGTATTTTGCCTATAACTTTGTAACGGAATTTTTCGGACAAAAAGGACTTCAGCAGCGTATTCTACATTAAATTTGCCTTAAAAAAAATCAGATAAAAAAATTTTTGATTCTTTTGAATTTTAACTCAGGCATAACCCCTTAAACGAAGAATTAAATTATCAAGTTTATTTAAACAATATGATGAATGAATACGATGAAGAGAAGCTTCAAAATTTTTATTCTAAGATTACATTTTATAAAATTTCAAATAATACTATATATGACGGTTTGCAACCGCCATGCCCAGCATGTCCTCCAGCTCAAAGCACATGTACTCAAAACTGTAAGCTTGTTACAGGAACAGCACCGAGCAGTCCAGAGGATCGATACTCGACGCCAAGGTCTCTCTCTCTCTCTCTCTCTCTCTCTCTGTCTCTTTCTTTCTCTCTCTCTCTCTCCCTCTCTCTCTCTCTCCCTCTCTCTCTCTCTCCCTCTCTGCGAAACCGCTCTCACCAGCCGTCGTCTGGGCTTCTCGCGCGCACTTCCTGCCTCTGCGTGCCCGTGAGCACGCTCGTATCATTTCTTCTTCGTTGAATATACGTTACTACCGTTTGCTTTTACTCGGAGTGTTGTTACTTTTTCCTTCACGCCTACGGCTACCCTTTAGCTTAGGAACTCATGCTGCTACCGCGAGCTAGTCCTCCGGGTGGAAACGGAGACACTGAGCCTCGATTATAGCGGGAATAACCACCCCGTTGTATATAATAACTAAATTTACCAGTTTAGATGAAATTCCAACAAATATAAGTCTCGACATAATTCGCGTTTTGAAATTTCGTAAAAGAAAAAATCTATTACTGAAAAATTTCAGATAAGAGCATATTGAATATGTAAGTTATATTTTAAAAATTAGTAATATTATTCATTACATTAATGAATTCAAAAAGTAATATATTCTTATGAAAGTCTGAAATTATTCCTAAAATTTAAAAGTTAATAGTTTTTACGTGTCGATGATTCCATGACTTTTTTTTTATTATTATTTCCAAAATTTTCAATCTATCCATGATTTCTTTTAGTATTAATTCCAAAATGTTCAATGTTAAATGTCATTGTGGTTATATGGCTACAGGCAATGATTCCACAGTTTTTTTCTAAATACTATATATAAAATTCTACATTATAAATTTTATTTATTTTCATTATGTTATAAAATTATTTAAAATTAT
The DNA here is from genome assembly GCA_018906965.1 of Philotrypesis tridentata. Classification (NCBI taxonomy): domain Eukaryota; kingdom Metazoa; phylum Arthropoda; class Insecta; order Hymenoptera; family Pteromalidae; genus Philotrypesis; species Philotrypesis tridentata. The sequence continues at coordinate 18,482 of JACCIB010000989.1, read as the reverse complement.
AGATGAACTTTATAGACAATGTTTAGAAAAATATAAAAAAAAATCAACGCGCCAAAACATATAATGTTTATATGTATTATATAATGTTTATATGTTTTGTGACAGTACCCCGTAGGTGGTGAGGAAATCTGTCACTATAACTTCATAAAATACTTGCAATTTATTTTTTGTACAGCTGTGACGTTATCGCCTATTAATTCCAGGTAATCTGGCATTACCAAAGATTAAATGAGTCTGATTAGTCTTTTATCCTGCAAATTATGACAGTATTTTCAGTTGGTTCCAACTATTGTCTTTTTCTTGATCCTACATTTTCATTTTCGTTGCATGGATATAGGCAATGATTCCACAGTTTTGAAATTATACATGTACTTTATAGATAATGTTGAGAAAAAAATAAAAAAATATCAACACGCCAAATCTTGCTCTACTTTGCAAACCACTTTCTACTTTCCTACGACAATCCATTATTTTAAATAATTATTAAAAATTTTGACCAATTTTATCGAATTCAGAAAGGAATAATTTTATTCCATTTTCTAATCTGTTTTTTTGACATTAATATCATACAATTTTTTTTGAAATTTTTCGTTATTGGCTGTGATTCCATTGCTCCCTTGGAGAAATCGTATTATACTACATTCGCCTTTTCAGAAAAGCCAACCTTTATGTAATAACTTCCTAACTAATTCTTCAAATTCCAATCAAACACCAACGCCAAATGGGGGTTGGCGAGTGGAACGAGCAGGGGAGTACCCCCTAGTATATATACATATTGTGACGTTGTGGTTTTCTTGCCAAAATTATGACGAAATCCTTAACGTGAACGGATCCTGTTATCGGGAATATAACGTTGGACGTCCGGTTCGTTATACGCCCGGTTCGTTATATCGTTATACCGGTGGTAGAGACCGCTTACCCGGGCTGTGGATTACGAAAAGGGGGATAGGGAATATATGCGAAATAACTTACACAGAATTAGCTTTTAACTGCCCGGCATTTATTGAATAAAATCGAATAATGGAGGTGGCAACAAGTGCGTACTACTGTCCGGCTGACGGACTGACGACCGGCCGTATTTCGCGAGCACGCACTCACAAAATTTAGATGAGTTGTCTACCTGGCTGTAATCCAGTTCCGTGAAGTACGAAAATAACATGCAAATATCTTAATAAAAAAATACCATTAATTGCGGAATCGTTAACAAAATTAGGAACGGCACATTAAAAAATTGAAAAATCAATAACTAAAAAATGATATAATTGTCGCTTTATCACTTAATATTCGATATTAACATTTCAAAGAGAGACCAATCGTTCCCAATTTGATTGCCGGTAACGTAAATAATTGTATTATAATACAATTCTTATTATTGATTTAATAATCAATAATAGTATATTATGCACCTAGGGAGTAAAAATAAAGAATGTCTCAAATCGCATGTAATTATCGCCCGAGCCGAAGGCGAGGGTGATAAATATGCGATTTGATGCATTCTTTATTTACTCCCATGGTGCATATACGATTTTTTTTCACGCACAACCTTAAAACGCCAACTGTCTATTCCATTCCAGGGAATAAAGTTGGCACATTATGGTTGGGTGTGAAAAAAATTTATTTTTCGATCATTTCTATGCTAATTTTGAACGTTCCTGTTCCCCCTTTCTACTTTCCAAGACGTTTGCGCGGGGTCTCCGAACACGACAATATACCTACAGCTTAAGAAAAAATTAAATCAACGCATAACTGAAATTCGGTTAGCTCTTATGGCAAGAACGCCCGTGCAAACGTCTTGAAAAGTAGAAACGGGGAACAGGATCGGTCAAAATTAGCATAGAAATGATCGAAAAATAAATTTATTGATTATTAAATAAATAATAAGAATTTTGTTATAACACCATTATTTACGTTACCAGCAATTAAATTAGGAACGATTGGTTTCTCTATGAAATGTTAATATCGAATATTAAGTGAGAAAGCGACAATTATATCATATTTTAGTTTTTGATTTTTCACGCAAAAATGAAGGCATCCGCAATTTTTTAATGTGCGGTTCCTAATGTTGTTAACGATTCCGTAATTAATGGTATTTTTTTTATTAAGATATTTGCATGTTATTTCCGTACTTCACGGAGCTCTGTAATCCGGTATCCGCTCTTCTTCTCGTGCTGCAATGTCTCGTGCCCTGAAATACGCATGGCGCAAACTCTCGCGTAATTGCTCTCTACACAATGAGGAAAATGTGGACGAGCTAGGCATACGTCGGCGGAGGGAATCTAGATATAGCTGCTTCTTACTTCGGATCTCGTGCTTACTTGTGCCTGTCCCTGAGGATTCTCTGAATACTCTCTCGATACTCTCTCGATACTGACTTGTTGCTCGCTGCTTCTTCACTTATTAACACGATTTCGCGCGCTTGCTCGCTTGCGCCTTCTTAACAATTAGTTCTAACGCGCGGTATTTGAATTGCTTCGTCCGGCTGTCTGGCTGTTCATCTCGTATTTTCCTATGTCTGGCTGCGCTTGTACATTTTTTTCTACGTTTTCTTTGCATCGTATTTTCTCCTCGCACGCATGTCTACTGTGGACGCAGCCGCAGCCCTCCACCTATTGCCAATAACGTCTGAGGTTCGACGCGTACCTCCACTCTTGCATTATTCGTTCTCTTTATCTCTCTCTCATTTATTCTTCATCTCACTCTCACGCATTCTCCTGCGCTCGGCAACATGGCAGCGACAGCTCGTGCTCGTACGCCCCGTGGCTTCGCTGTGCTCTCAGCTGCTGCCGCTCCTATCTCTCTCGCGCGGCGCTGCGTGCTACTTGATGTTCCCTCTCTCGCTGGCTCGCACGACACAGCTCGATGTTCTCTCTCTCTCGTTCTCACTGGCTGCCTGCCGGTACTACTCATACCTGTGAACACTACCGGGTATAAGTTTTTATACTTTTTTTCGATGCAGCTCCGGTGGTGTCCAGGTGAGCATGGGTTAACCGTAGACCATCACAATATATATAATAATTATTTGATTTTAAAGATGATCTACGATTAGACTACCACGATTCTAAGAAAATTAAAGCTGCACGTGTCGTGAATTATCGAGGAACACATTACACTACTAGTAGAGCACGTGATAACATTTGTAGGTTAGAATGCCACAAATACCTAGCTAGCTTCTTGAACAAACTCATTTATAATACTTTTATGGAATTTTGTTCAAATATATGATAAAATTCGACTTTTTCATTGGTTTTTAACTATCAAATTTCATTTTCATAATTCAAAATTTTCTAATAGTAATTTCAAGTTTTATTTAAAATAATTACACGTCCAGAATTTTCTCATTTAAACCAGTGAATGTTGACTGTATCACCGATGATTATCCTTCTAATATTGCATTATCAAAAACCACTAATAGAAATAGTTAATTTTCACTGGATTTGCAGTTTTCGTCAAAATACTCGATTCTGAATATTCACTTCCAAAAATAGTTACTACGTGAATTTGACTTATTTTACGGTGTATATTCTCTGGATATTAAAAGTTAAGTTTAGTTCTCTTTTTTCTAAGCTACTCATTTCACTTTTCGGAAGTGGAAAATGAGTCTCTTGCCAAACCAATGAAATTTTCACTATTTCAGTTTTAGAGAGTAAGTTGTATTTATGTACTTGTAAGATTATATTTTCAACATCTAAACTTGAAAAGCTCATTTACTCATTTATTGTTCACTGTATTTTTTATAAAAGACCAAAAATATCATTTTGATCATTTTACACTTGCATTTTATATCCAATTCACAAAAGCTTTTCAGCTCTGAAAAGTTTTCTATATAGTGTTAAGGATGAATTCTATTATGTTTCTATTTTTCAACATGTCAATTATGTTAACATTTCTACTGTAAGTAAAATCTACGAGACCCCCACTAGGGGTTGTCACTTTGACGTGTGCCCTCGGGGCCAGTGTGGGGGCTCGTCTGGCGGGTCCAAGCGGCCGGCCCGGCCTCGGTGTCGGGAGTGTGGTGTCCCGAACCGGGTCGGGGGGTGGGGGGGCGATGCACCCGGGGACGGGAGCATCGGCCGACCGCCCCCCGGGCTGGGGGTAGGGTTCACCCAGGCATGGCGGCGAAACCGGACTGATGCGGGGTACCGCCTCTCGGGTTCGGGAGTAGCTTCCCTGGTCTGGGATCCCCGTAAAAAGGGCTCTTCCGGCCGGGCCTCTCCCTGGGACTGGGAATGGGTCTTGGGGTTCTCAAGAACGGCCATGCGGGTCAGTCAGAGGCTAAGAACAACCCCCCAATGCGTTCGGGAGGAGGCGCAATGGGTATTTTATCCAACCCCTAATCCCAAGGTGTGGCTGTCGTGCCGAGGGGACTGGTTCGCCACCGGGGTCCAGGTGATCGCGAACGACGCCCAGGGGCTGCTGGGTGAAGCTCCTGCGTGTGCACTAAGCCCCCCCCCGACAGAGGGTGGCTCGGGGTAAGGGCCGGCCCTCCCCTACCAAGCGAATTGCGGCAGTGCTTGGTAGGGCACACTATACAGCACAAGTACACGGACACACACTACAAGACACTACACTGTAGGATCACTTGGATTCCCCGAAGCCGCGACCTCTTTCTGTGCCACTCCAGTAGGAGGCCTCTCTTCCTTTCCGGAGGGTACAGCGGGAAAACTGGGTTAATGGCGCTCCTGGGCCGCCGGATAGTTTTAGGGGCCCGGGCCGGATTAACCAACCGGACCTGGCCGCCCCCTCAGCCGGCGAAAAATCCCGTAAGGTCTGCTGTTGCCGGCTGGTGACCGGATAGGGCCACAGCAGGCTGGACGGGGGGCCCCGCCGGGGCCACTGGGGGGGGAGAGGGGGCTCTTCAGTGGGGGGAGCAGGGGGGGTATCGGAGTCGGGGAGGAAGGGTCTGCCTGCCACACACACACATGATACACCCGCTTTATAAAAAAAACAAGCATGGAAGGAAAAAAGAAAGAAATGGTTCCAAAAGCGCCTGGAACCGAAGGGCTCCCTAGCCCAAATATAGAAGGACCGCAGGCTGAGGCTAGCAGGCCGGATGCCGCGGGTAAGGTATTCCCGGAGGTCTCGGGGGTAACCCCGATGACTGAGGGAAAGAAAACAAAGAGGAAAAAGCCCTCGGGTACGGAGAGAAAGAGGAGGGCGTTAGCTAGGAGGGGGGAGGCGGTGGCACCGCTGACACCCTCTAAGAGAGCGCACTCCGACAGCTCAACTCCGAGGGAGGTAAAGAAGGGCTCGGGCACTGGGCAGAGGGCGTACAGCAGAGCGGTCGCCACCGAATTAAAGGTGGCTATCGTTCCTACGCTGTATCCTGACGCTCGGTTGAGCGAAGGGGAAGCCCACGGGGTCCTCGATCGCATCGACGGGGAGATCACCGACGCACCGGACGATGCCTATTTTCCCAAGTTTTGGGAAAATTGGCAGCAGAGGGGCGCGTTGATACTCAACTGCCAGGCGAAAGAGGATAAGGCGTGGCTTCTGGAGAAGGTAGAGAAGTGGAAGGGCGAGGGACTCCAGGTCAAGGCAGTTGGCATGGGGGACCTCGCGAAGATGACTAGGGCCTTGGTCTACTGCCCGGGATCGAAAGATCCCGTGGTGTTGATCAAGAACCTTGGCCGTCAAAACCCGACTCTCAAGGCCGAAACCTGGGTGGTGACCAGCTCCAACAAGGTCACCAAGGGGGTGGAGGCCGGGAGAAGGGAGGAGACGGTGGTGAAGGTCCTCCTGGAAGGGTCTGAGGTCGAGGCGCTGAAAGCGTTGGACTGGCGACCCTTCCTAGGAGCGGGTAGGGCCCATGTCGTCCCCCTGAAGACGAAGGAGGGGGAGGCCATGGAAAAGGACGATGCCATGCAGGTGGACACCGACATGGCACCGGGGGAAGGGGCGGGAGCCATAGAGGAGGGTCCTCCTGATGGTGTGTAGGGGGACGGGACCGGGCGCGGACGCGATCACGGGGGCTGGCTCTGTAGCAGCAACCAAAATTGCGTTCGCGCAGATCAACTTACACCACTGCAAAAGTGCCACGGCGGTTCTAGCCAGGCACATGGCAGAGGTGGACACAGGTATCTGCCTAATCCAAGAACCTTGGATTCACGGGGGCAGGATAGCAGGTCTAAATGGCTGTGGAACCCGGATCAGTGGTACAATGAACTCGGTGAGGGCGTGTATCATTGTGAAGGGACTACAGGTAGAAACGGTGCCGAAGCACCGCACAAGGGATCTGGCCACGGCTAGAGTAAAGTATATGGATGAGGGGGGGATCAGGAGAGACCTACTCGTGGCAGCAGCGTATTTCCCCTACGAGGGGGAATGCCCGCCGATGGTAGTAGAGAATTTGATAAGGGAGTGTGAGAGGAACGGAACCGAGCTGGTAATGGGGTGCGACGCGAATGCGCACCACACGGCTTGGGGAAGTTCCGATATCAACACGAGGGGGGAAAGGCTGCTAGGGTTTCTGGCGTCCACGAATTTGGATGTGATGAATGTAGGCAACAAGCCGACGTTTGAGAACTCGATAAGAGAGGAGGTTATTGACATCACTCTGGCATCGAGATCTCTGTGGGCAAGAATAGAGGGTTGGAGGGTTTCGGATAAGGTCACATTGTCGGATCACAATCAAATCGTGTTCCACATTGGCGGTAAAAGCACATTGGCAATCTATGGGAGAAATCCCAGGAAGACCAACTGGCAAGGATACAGGGAGAGCCTAGCAGCAAGAATAGGTGCCTTCCCGAGATCTTATGGGTCGGTGGAGGACATCGAGCACTGCTGCGAGGTTCTCACAGAGATTATCATGAGCTCGTACGAGGAAAACTGCGAGCTCAGGAGGAAGGCTAAACCCAAGGGAGCCCCCTGGTGGAATAAGTCGCTGGGGAAGCTGCGTAAGGGCGTAACAAGGCTCCGCAATAGGTCTAAACGAACTAGGGCGGAGGCGGATATGCAGAGGTTTAGGGAAGCGCGCAGGAACTATAAGAGGGCCATTGAGGAAGCCAGGACTATGGGGTGGAGGAGGGCCTGCAGCGGGTGGACGGAACTTAGGGATACGGCCAGACTGTGCAGGGTTCTCCAACACCCCAAGGGTAACCTGGCTGACACAATAAGAGTAGTAGGAGCGGACTGGGCGGGGGGTGCGGAAGAAGCTCTTTCTGAGCTACTTAGGAAGCACTTCCCGGACCACCGGGAATGGGAGAGGGAGGAAAGTATTGGACATAGGCCAAGGGGATGTGACTGGCGTATTGCCAGGAAGATCACCTGTAGGGAAAGGATAAAGTGGGCCCTAGACTCTTTCGAGCCCTACAAGGCGGCAGGACTGGACGGAGTCTTCCCAGCTCTTCTACAGCAGGGGGAGACAATGATCGGGACTGCCTTGGAGAAGTTATTCAGGGCCTGTCTGGCTTTTGGGTACACGCCCAAGAAATGGAGGAGGGCGAAGGTGGTGTTCATCCCTAAACCGGGGAAGGTGCAGCACTCAGCCGCAGGTGACTATAGACCAATTAGCCTGACAACGTTTCTGTTGAAAGCGCTGGAAAGGCTGGTAGATAGGTATATCAAGGAAGAAAGCCTGGTGACGACACCCCTACATAGTGGGCAGCACGCGTACCAGGCGGGGAAATCGGTAGACACGGCACTAGTTGAGGCCGTCTATCGAATAGAGAAGGGTATGGAAAGGAAGGGTTTTGTGCTAGCGGCCTTCCTGGATGTGGAAGGGGCATTCAACCACACAACCAGAGAAGCCATAGCGGAGGGATTGGAAAGGCACGGCGTCCCCCGGACGGTGCATAACTGGATCTGGGGCATGCTGAGTAGTAGGGTCATTGAAGCGCATTGGGGCGCGAGCAGCAGGAGGTGCAGGGTGGGGAAAGGCTGCCCTCAAGGGGGAGTGCTCTCTCCCACCCTGTGGTGCCTGGTGGTGAACGGGTTGTTAAGGAAGTTGGACGATGCGGGCATATATGCACAAGCGTATGCTGACGACATCTTGATCTTGGTTAGGGGTGACGACGTGGACGTGGTGGCGGGAGTCATGCAGTACGCGTTGAGCCTCGTGGAGGAGTGGTGTGAAACGGTAAGGTTAAGTGTGAACCCCAGGAAGGTGGAAGTCATGCTGTGTACAACGAGGTACAAGGCCAAGGCGGTAGAGGGGCTTGTCTTGAATGGCATTCCACTGAAACTGTCAAAGGAGGTCAAATACCTGGGCGTCACGATTGACTCGAAACTCAACTGGGGCAAGCACATAAGGAGCAAATGTAGTAAGGCGGTGAGTACCTTCTGGCTTTGCAGGAGGGCAATAGGAACACACTGGGGACTAGGACCGACACAGGTAAGATGGATCTACGAATCCATCATAAAACCTAGGCTGGCGCACGGGGCCATAGTATGGGCGCACAAATGCGAACAAAAGGGGCATGTGGAGGAGTTTGATCGGATCCAAGGGCTGGTGATGAGAGGAATGGCGGGCTCTATGAGGACAACCCCGAGGGTCGCCCTGGAGCTTCTGCTGGGACTCCCACCGCTGGGCAAGGATATCAAGGCCAGGGCCTTCAAGACATGGGCCAGGCTCGCTGGGACCAGGTCTTGTGACAGGTTCAGGGACGAGGAGATAATGGCAAGGGCCACGGAGGGTGAGAAGTGGGAGGAATTTGATAGGATGGGGGGGAGATTACTCTTCGCCAAATCATATAAGGTCCATTTACCGCAGAGAACGGAATGGGCAGGGGGCACACACGAACTACTTAAGGTGGGTGAGGTGTGGTTCACGGACGGGTCAAAGACGGATCAGGGAGTTGGAGCGGGAGCGTGGAAGAAAGGTGGCACCGAGGAATTGGTTTGCAGCCTAGATTCATACGCGACCGTATTCCAAGCGGAAATTAGGGCCATTAGGGAATGTGCCGATTGGATAAGGGACAAGGGAACCAACCATGGGTTGATTACCATATGCTCTGACAGTAAGGCGGCACTTCTGGCACTGAACGCAATCCGCATCGACTCGAGAGAGGTGATGAGGTGCAGGCAGTCACTAGAGGAGCTGGCGAGAGGGAAAGAGGTTAGGCTAGTCTGGGTGCCGGGGCACTCGGGCATCATCGGCAATGAAAAAGCAGACCGACTGGCGGGCAGGGGCTCCAGCCTGGTAAGGGCTAAACCCTGCAGGGTGGCGGTACCTGACTGCGTGGTCGACGAAGCGGTAAAATGCTGGCTCCAGAAGGAGCTGCTTAGGAAATGGAGGGAGGCACCTGGAATCAGGCAGGCAAAACGTCTGCTGGGTGACGACCCACCTAAAGAGTGGCTGAGTACCTTAGGGATATCCGACAGGACTAGACTTAGGGTGGTGGTGGGATTCTTGACGGGTCATTGGCGGGTGGGTTACCACCTGACTAAGATGAGGTTAAAACAGAATGCAGGTTGCAGGTGGTGCGGATCGAAGAAGGAGACCACGTTGCACCTCATGGGTAGGTGCCCGGCGTTCGTTGATACGAGGCACAGGGTGTGGGGGGTACCCTTCGCGGACCCAATTTTTATAAGGTCGCTGGAGCTCCGTGTGGTGCTTAGCATGATGAGGAGCATAGACAGTAGGCTGGGCTAGGCTGAGAGGGGCGTCCTAAGGGATGTTTGACAGTAAATGATGAAAGTACAGGAGGAAAGGCATAATGGGCTTGACCTAAGTGCCAGAACCGGCACGTCCCCGGGCAGGGGCCGCCGGTATCACCTCCGGGAACTTACTGATACTGATACTGAAAATCTACGAGAAGGGATAATATTTTCGGATGTGTAAAATTTTTGGGGCATAGCTTTCTACAGCATGTACAGTAATGAATTTGTCAGATGTTCCACTCATTGGCTGAGTAATGAAACCTATGGTATTTGAGTTTCAATAGAGCTACAGCACTCTCAACCATGAAACCATAAAGTTGTCCTTTGTCAACAGTATTTGTGTTCTAGCTACAATTATCAAGAATATATAAAAAATGTTATTCAAAACAATATATACAGTACTGATCCATACACGTTGTTATTTGTGGGAGGCAAAAGCCTGGTACTACTTAAGAGAGATCGGTTTTTAATCAGTGGAGGTTCAGCAATGTTGAAAATTGTCTCTCCACAGTTTCGAATTAGCCCACCACAAGCCTAAGTCCTACATTTTCCTAAAAATAAACTATGGAATTTTTAACAAGATTAACAGACTTATTATTTTCTCGTGGTTCTGCGTACTGGCTGGAACTCGAGCGATCGGACGAGGAACAAACGGCGCATCTCCTTGCGGAACATCACCAAAATATGCTTCAAGTCGTGGGGATGCGAGTTGTAAGCGGTTGCAAGCACTCGATTCGCCTATCGCATCTGAGCTGCGTATGCTCGACACGTATGCGCTCCAGATAATCTTATCGTGGACATAGCACTTGTAAGCAAATAGAGTAAGTATCTCTTTGAAAATTAAATTTTTTTCACAAATTAATTTTCAAGTACTAAAATTTTTTTTTAAAGACGTTAATAATAAAAAATCTAATATTATAAGAAAGATATTGGAAAAATCTATAAATCGAGGGTTTATTTTTTCTAGGTTTAATATATGATGAATTAAATATTAACAAAAAAGAGAGAAAAAATACGGTTATCCAGCAAATTCAAAGTACAATAGGTCGCGCTGCTCTCCGCAAGCACAGTCTATATGTACTGTATACACTTACACTTGCCATCGGTGCGTTACCGCGCCCCTTAATATTGTGTAAATTTATTAGATTACATGCAATTATTTGTTATATTTCATTTTACATTTATTATTGCTGACTTGAAGCGAGCATCTTTCAGCTAAGCATCGAGTTTCGCCCCCCACTTCTGATCTTTGCGCAATAAAAGCATTGCGTTTTTTATTTCTATTCCTTCCGCAACAATATCAATAATTATAAATATATATAAAAAAATTTGAATGAAACGCTAGCATTTGAGGATAACACTAGAACGGCACAGAGACAGATATCCATGCAAGCATTTGGGCTAGCACTAAGGCGGCACACAAACGGGACGCTCTGCTTGCCGAAAAATGACAGAATCGTGACAGCACCAAGCTGGCACAGCGCTGGCATGGTGTGACGGCATGGCATGCTGGCATGTGCTGCTTTCTGGGTAATTTCGATGTTTCACATCTTCCATCCATCCCGTCGTATGGCTTATGTTTTTGATTTATTCGATTAATATAAGATTTATGGTTGATACATTTTTACATAATTATAGTAATTAAGAATAGAGATAATTCAGAATCTAAAAATTATTTACCTTTTAGTCAGACATCAGTCTCAATACTTAAACAGGCAAGATGGATATTATTATTGTAATGAGGGTTGCAGGTTGGTTTTTTTACAATACCCGAACGTCTTAATAAAATACCTTCTTCTAATTCCATTATGTCTGATGATGATTCTGACATTGAATTTTTTTTTATATTTTGGCCTGTAATAAAATGCATATTAAAGATAATTTGATGTTAGTCTTTTAAAACATTATGATAAAATTTTCGATATAATTTTAATCGATAAAGTTCCTGATATCTGAGTTTGAGTTTCTTTCAATACCAAGAAATAGATATCGCCGCCGCCGTGTCAGAAATTAGCTCTCCCCAATTCGAGATATTAGAAATTAGCCTCTCCTCAATTCGGGATATTAGAAATTATCTCCTCAATTCAGGATATCAGGTTAAAATTAGTTAAAACTTAGTAAAGAAAACTTAATTTTAACCCGCGGCGTCAATTGTAGGGGCGTCATTCAGGAGGCGCAATGCTAATCTGAAATCTCTAATCTATGGAACCAGATAAAACTAAATTCAACTCATTTTCACCTTTACTTAAATTATCTGGACTATAATAAAAAGGATTTATAAAATCTGTCTTTGACTGAATATATACAAAACAAATGCTATAATTTCTACTTCACTGCCATATGAACAATTCATTCACATATATAACTTATAAGTATTTTTATTTGTAATTTTATATGTGTACAATTCATCGCCTACAATGAATGGTTCAAAATACTCCCAATGTTCAAAAACATATTTTACAATTTTGGTCCTAATTTTCAGATGATGTTTAAACAAAAAATAAGAACAAGCAGCAGCTGTCAATTTCCATCTTTTAAGATTTGTTTTGGTTCGAACATAACATTATAAGCTTATAACGTTTTGACTCTCTCCATCTCTCTATCAGCTGAGTCTGCATCGGCGCTCCCAGGCGCGAGCAGTGTGGCTTCACTGCTAACTAACCCTCTTCATTCGTTTTGTCGTACACGCGACGACAGGGACTAAATACGTTAACTATTTTATTAATTTACTATGTAAAATTTACGTTTTTAATTTAAGTTGAAATATATTCAGAGTTCACAGGTTTAGTTTAAGTTCTATACTTAATTAAAAAAAAATCCAGTTATCATTTGCGGCCATTACTCTCACAATTCAACATATATTTAAAGTTATACCATTTATATAGGATAATAGAAAGGTAAAACTACTTATATTTTGATATTTTGTCGTATATCAAGTGGTGCGGTAGCGCCACAATGGAAAGTATAAGGTGCGTCGGTACGCACGCCGTCGTCGGGCGCTATAGTGAAACCCTATATACTTTGAATTGGCCCTTTTGGAAACACGAGGTACGGTTTTTTTCTACTTTGGCAGATTTGTTTTTCACACATGAGAACTCAAATGAAAGCTTAATTGTTCAGACCAGGAAAATTTTTCTCCGCGGATACGTCATCGTGTGACATCAGCCATAATATATAGATATACTTATTATACACACTGCGCAAATGCAGCCCATGTTTGTGATGAAACAGTGTTTATACAATAAAATGTTCAACGTGGTTATTTTAGTTAACAGTTCCTTTATAAGAAGCAGTATGAAATATAATATTTAATTAAACAGATACTTTAATTAAACAGTGTAAATAATTAAGTCGATTTTGTACATAACATAAATAGGACTAACAACATTTTCAACAATAACCCTCTAATACGCAACTGTCAGGAACGGCGAAATCAAATATTCCAGGATAGATTGGGATGCAATGGAATGAGATATACATAATATTCTTGAATTTTAATTTACACGGTGCACTTAGTCTATTTCTTTCAACTGCTTTTTATGTAATGTCTGCTAAGTTTGTTTATTTTCCTATAAGACTATCAAATTAAATCGTTCGGTCTGTTAATTATGCGGCCAATAGGCACATCATTGTATCAATTTTTTTGAGTTATCGTTGCAGTTTACCTTTTTTAGTGCTAGTTGTTCATAAAAAATGCCAATTATATTCAGCCAGATAAGTTTTTTCTTTTTTTATAATTATGTTTTGTTCTTAAAAAAATATGATACTTTGTGTAAGTTTTATTTTATGTTTTTAGATATGATCAACAGCTCGGATTTGAATTTTGGAGATGACTTAATGATAATGTATATCTGATTTGGACTCACTGAAGTAACAAAACTATAATAATTATTATTCTATTTTTAAGTATACATAAAGCTTTGATATAAGCATACACTATTATTATACATTTGTCTTTGTACAAATTTTTCCACTCGGCTTTTGGTTTTGAGGTAACATAATTATAATAATTATTGACTTATTATAAGTACACAAAGCTTTTATTACGCGTACACTCCTATTGTACTTTTATTTATGTAACCTAAAATTTTTCATAAAATCCCTGTGACTAATTTATTTAATGAAAACTTGGTCCTTCTCAATTTCCAGAGAGCTCAAAATACAACCAATTTCCAGAATATGGATTAGAATGTCTTCAACCTGTTTTCAACGAAATTATTCCTTCTACTCTCTAAAAGGTATCAAGTGTATATCAGTTGTCAATCCCATCAGTCAAAAGGATACCCAGAGAAATTTAAATTGATACCATTGACCAGTTTTGGTTATTCTAATTAAGAACATTGGAATTGTTCATATTTCAAAACGGTTAATGGTAACAACTTAAAATTTCTCATGCTACCATTTTGACTAATGGGCTTGACAACTCATGTGTTCTTTTTACTTTTTAGATAGCAGAAGATATACTTCCTTTAAAAAAAAAGGTACGCACATCCATATTCTGGAAACTAATTGTACTTCGTACTCCCTAGATATTGAAAACAACTAATTTTTCATTAAGTGAATTAGTCACAGAGATTCCATAACAAGTTTCAGATTTATGCGCTGCACCAGGTTTACGTTTTTAAATTTTGAAAACCCTAATATTTTATTGTTGTACAAGTCGTCGACGAATAAACCTTAAAGTTGTCATGGAATTCCTATGACTATTTGATTGAATAAAAAATTAGTTCTTTTCAAGACCCAAGGAGTACGAAGCACAACCAGATTCCAAAATGTGGATAAGCGTGCCTTTATTTAAGGGAAGTATATCTTTTGCAATCCAAAAGCTCAAAAGAACACATGAGTTCTCAAGCCCACCAGTTAAAAGGATACCATGAGAAATGTTAAGTTGATACCATGATCCAGTTTTGAAATGTTAACATTAAAAAGTTTAAAAATTATAATATTCAAAACTTGTCAATGGTATCTATGTAAAATTTAATATAATTCTGAATTTATCTGTCTCATCGAGTCAAAAAATTGTTTAAAAAGATTAAAATTATTTTCATAGAATATATAAGTATATTTCGCCCCGGACTGCTCGCTGGGTTCATCAGTAAGATGACGATTAGTCCTATCTTAGACGCAACATGATATGCCGGAAATGAGTGTAACTTATGGAAAAGAATGATAAATTAAACTAATGGATCATGAAAAATTGTGATCAATCTGGTGGAAGATTTAGGAACATTATAAGAAAAGACTCTAAATATATCCACAAATTTCCGTACGGAGTAAGGAAATGGCCTTAACTACTTTCATACTTACTTCCGGAACATAACTTAGTGGAAATATATAATTTAAAATTTTCCAATTTAAAATTTCTCTGGGTATCCTTTTGACTGATGGGATTGACAACTGATATGTACTTGTTACCTTTTAGAGAGCAGAAGGTATACTTTCATTGAAAACAAGGCGCGTTAATCTATATTCTGAAAGTTAGTTGTATTTTGAGCTATTTGGAAATTGAAAATGACTAATTTTTTATTAAATTAATTAGTCACGGGGATTCGATGACAACTTTCAGGTAACATAGATAAGAGTATAGTAAGAGTGTACGCTTAATATAAGCTTTGTGCACTTATAATAAATTAATAATTATTATAATTATGTTACATCAAAACCAAAAGCTAAGTGGACAGATTTGTACGAAGACAAAAGTACAATAGTAGTGTACGCTTAATCAAAGCTTTATGTATACTTAATAAGATAATAATTATTATTGTTTCGTTACTTCAGTGCGTTCAATTTGGAACTAGATTATAGTAGATGCTTCTCACTTTCGGCAAGCGCGCTTAGAAATGAGTGAACGGATGGTAAGGTGGGGAGTCGACATATGTGACTGAACTCAACGAAGCAGAGTCAGCAATACAACGACCATGCTCGAAGTAAATTTGTGTGCATGTATGAATTCGTATACATGTGATTGAATATACTACTTTTAAATTATTTCTTTAGTAAAAAAGTTAATAATAATAAAATCTCTAATATGAATATGACAAAGAAAAATATTAATTAAAACTATTTAAAATATAAAAGAAGTCAAATATTTTTATTCAATTATGAAGGGATAGTGGAAAGATCAAGGTAAAAATAAATTAACAAGTATTTTATTTTCTCCCATTTATTAATTCTTATTAAATTAATTATTTTTTTAATAAGAATAAAAACCCAATTGTTGTAATTACATATATATTATACAAACGTACATAATTCGTTGAAAATAGTGTTAAATAAATATGGATTATCTTTAACAATAGAACTAACAATCTCGCTTAAATCGCTGATTATTTTTTCTCTTATAAGTAATTTGGAATCTTTCAGTGTTTCGTCGTTTTTACAATGAAATATAAGTTCTTTACATTTTTGAACAGTGCTTGATATACTTTGAAGACATGCAGTTTTAATTTTAATTAAATTTGTAATTCGTATTAGATTATCAAAAGTCACTTGTTTGAAATTTACATACGGAATATATATGTGTAGCTTCTTCTTGTCTGGTTCGTCAGTAACTTCACTAGGCGTAGACGCGTTAGAATTAATTTTTTTCTCAATTATCACTGATTTAGAACTATATGACGTAGTAAAAAATGAAAACAATTTCGTTGATAGTAATGGGCATTCTCCAGCGAACGTGCCCCTCTTCTTGAAAGAAGCCGGGCACGTTCGCCGAATTCTTCAGCCGTCAATTTAACAGATTGGCCGATTCCGCCTAATGTGATTACAGGTTTTAGACGACCGTCTAGAATATATTCTTTTAACCCGGTCGAAATAATTTTGGAATTGCTTGCGTTTAAATTGTACCAGGAGTTAATGAAAGATTGTCTTGGTAACACAGACATTTTTTATTGGAAAATCGTTTGTGATCAATTTTAATGTTACCTGCTCGAGCGTTACTGCGAAAATGGCGAGCGAACAGTCGAAAAGATGCAGTAATCATTTCGCGTACGTGTATATTATAAGTGCATCGACCTAAAGATAGCTTAATAAGACATTCGCGTATTCGAACGAAAATGTCAAGTAAGCGATTTACAGCTGAATATTCTATAATTTAGTAAATTATTAAGAATTCAAATAATAAACGATTTTTTTACAACATTGCTCGTTACATTTCATTCCACTTTTTTTATAGCAGTGACATACAGAGGATTTTTGGCCACTTAGATTATTACGAACTAAATTATTGTAAAATTCTAAAACAATTTCATCGTTTTTCTTATAGTCCGAGAAAAAATACATTTTTAAATTTATCCATCCCTAAACCGTTTGACAGAAAATGCGAAAACATCACGCAATACTGACCACATACGTCTGATTTTTTACTCTGCATCTTCATCGTGTTCCATCTGTAGTATTTACAATTTTGTCGAAGTCTATTTATATGATCTGCCTTTGATGGTGGAGCCCCATAGCTGTCGAAATAATACCCACTTCCAAGTTGATCTACGTACATAGCTATCTAATTTTTACCAGGTTTAGTATGATCTTCCGTATTAAATACAATAATTGCAGGTTTTGTCCAAAATTTCGGAATCTGATCCGACGGATAAACACCGTACGTGCAGACTGGAAGAGATTGAAGAGCAGCTGATATTTCCAGACTGTTCATCGTGTTCTTCTTCGCAATCTTTCTGTAAATTTATCGCTGGCTAATAAAGTAACCAGTATTTAAGTTTATTAGCCTCGTTTAATGCGCATTTGTACTCGATCGAGGAATATTTCGTGTAATGAAGAATGCAAAATGCTTGCGACGACGTTGCTTTATCAAATGACGGAGACTCTATTTCCTCCTCTATATTTATTACTTCTCGAGCCATTACTCGTTGCAGCTTTTTCAGTTCCTCGGGTGTAGATCAGTCCAGCATGTTTAGATAATTCATGGAGATTCGCAAAAAGATATTTTTCAGGTACATCACCTTCGAACCAAGTTAAAAGTCAATGACCTATTCATTAACTGCTGAATTCAACAATAATTTGTCTCGAAGCATCAATTTCTAGAACATTATCATACTTGGCATAGATAATGCAATTAACTGTAGATTCTAGCGGCTCAGCAAATCGTACTTCTATTCTCATACTGCCGTGTTTAACCAGATTCCAATGAGTTGTGCTATTAGCCGATAGATCAGGTATTAAATCAAGGGCAAATAAGCAGTTTCATAAAATGAATTCCAGTGCCTGAATAAAGTGTGTGATATGCGTCAACGTATAGATTCTCCTTAAAATTTGGCTGTAGCGGCTTTGAAAGGCAATTGTGTTTCCGTCTATGTACAATGAAAAGAAATTTATATTATAATGCTTGAAATTGAAAGGATTGTATCTTCTATCGCCGTTAAAAGCTTTATTATCCACAAATTCTATTATAACCCTTTTCGGCATCTGTCCAAGTATAATATTGTCTAGAGTTCTCCGAGGACATCACCCCGCATAGTAACGGTTTTAACTTTCAAACGCATGTCAGAGGATATTTCGCAGTAGCTTTTGATAAAGCTTTCGTATGAGCGATCAAAACACCCAGATTTATTTTTGATCTTCGCATGAGAAAACTTGCTTCAACTATACTCGCTACATGCACATTACTGCCGGATTCCATTAAGCAAAATTCATTTCTCGATCTTATAAGTTTTACTCGGACTTCCACGCCATTTACAAGATACTTTTTTTGACTAAAAATATCTGCATGAAGATAACCTTGAAGGTCGATGCATTTTTCTTTTTCTGTTAGAGAACTTCTAGTTTTAAATCCTAAATTTCTGTCAGATATTTCATCCATAAATTCTGGCGTATCATCGTACCATAGACTGGATGAAAGATGAGAATTTTTAGCTCCAGATCCGTAATTAATT
>JACCIB010000988.1:0-65370 GCA_018906965.1 Philotrypesis tridentata | reverse complement strand
ATTAGTCTGTTTTGTGAGATGGATCTGAAAAAGCAGTCTGCAAAGCTGCCAGTAATCAATTTCGATCTTTTAACACAGCAGCATCAGAAAAATAATCGTCATGGAAAATTATTACCAAATAGTATAAGAGCAGTATTTTGTGGACAATCAAATTGTGGAAAAACGAACGCTCTTTTGTCTCTAATCATTCATCCTAACGGTCTGAAATTTGAAACTATTTACGTTTACTCAAATCTCTCAATCAGCCAAAATATAAATTTTTGGAAAAAACTTTTGGAGCCTCTCGATGGTATCGAATACTTTCCTTTTGGCGAGCATGATCTTGTTGTCTCACCCGATGAAGCTCGACCAAATTCAATTTTCATATTTGATGACACTGTCTGTGAAAAACAAGATAACGTTAAAGCTTTTTACTGCATGGGCCGACATAAAAATGTAGATTGTTTTTACTTGTGTCAATCGTATGCACAAGTACCGAAACATTTAGTGCGTGACAATGTCAACTTGTTGGTGATTTTTCGTCAAGACGATATGAACTTGAAACATATTTATAATGATCATGTTAATACTGATATGTCGTATCAACGTTTCAATGATATTTGCTCAATGTGTTGGAATGATGGTAATCACAGCTTTCTCATTATTGACAAAGATCGTAATATAGACGATGGTCGCTACAGAAAAGGCTTCGATCAATTTGTAATAAATATACAGAATATGGAAAAAATGTAGCATTTTATTGTAAAACTTGAAACCATCAAGATGACTGATTTTAACCAACAAACTGCAGTCTTACGGGAAGTTGAGAAAGCTCGCAATGCTGTGAAAAGAAAGTACGATTTATTAAAATTGCATAAATTGGAAGTGGAAAAAAATTTAAGTGCCTCGTTTCAGCCAATAGTGAAACCATTGGAAAAGCTTGTTGATGTCACCGAAAATAGAGTAAAACAAGAAATAAATTTACCTCCAGTCAAGAAAGAAGTGAGACCAAAGAAAAGAATTAAAAAACTTGAGCGTAGTACTTCAAACAGTGATGATGATGATGATAATTTTCCTGAATCAGATTTTGAGTCTGCTGTTGATTATTCAACAGATGAGCTAGAAAAAACTATTGTAAAAACAGATGATGAAAATGTGAAAATGTTGCTTAGTGGAGACACAAAATCTTTAGATACAGTATACGGAGTGCGGAAAATGCGAGATGATTCACTAAGGATTGGAGATACTCCAATAACTTTTGAAGCAAATAAAATTATAATTGGTAATAAAGAGTATACGAAAGCTGCAGGACTAGTAGAGTTGTTATTAAAAAGGAACCTAATGCAGCACTAATCACAGATATTGATAAAAAAAATTATGCCACGATTTTGAAAGACACAAATGCTCACAAAAAGTACTATAAAGCAAATGAGAGTGTTCGCGAAACATCGAGTGAGAAATATGTGAATTATGTGAGTAAAATTCTAAAGCTTCGACCAGATAAAATTGGAACGGGCTTATACAAAATCGCTCAAAGATCCACTCATACGGATTGCCGCTACTGGGATGATCCAAACGAGCTTGTAGATCGTCTAAGATTACTCATAGCTGAAACGTCTGCTGGTAATAATAATCATGTTAATGAAATACAAGCAATTGTCGAGGAGCTTCGTGAGGCAGGGATTATTAGTTCAGTAATAAAATCAGCATCGATGTGTTTGGACGTCACTTGGTCCATGCAGATTCATCGCGAGGGCCACCTGGAATAGGATTCAAGCTTACTAATGATGGAAATTTTGATTTGGACAATCGATTATTGTGTAATGTAGGTAATGCTGCTGAACAAAATGATGCAATGAACTTAAAGTCTGTGCAAAAATTGATAAAAGACGAAAGACAAAAATTGCTTGAAGATTTTCGGAGTGTTTTGAACAATAAAATTCAAAACATTGAATCTGAAATTCTGCAGATAACAAACACGCTATCAGATTTACAAGAGAAGACAAAAAATGAAAGCAAAATTAGTGGACGAACTTCATAAGCCTGCAAGGCGTAATTATCCACGCCGCTCATTCCTCATCAAAGATATTGACGAAACTTGGCAGGCAGATCTTGTTGAAATGATTCCTTATGCCAAGCAGAATAAAGGTTTTAAATACTTGCTCACAGTAATTGATACATTTTCAAAGTACGCTTGGACTGCACCAGTCAAGGATAAAAGTGGAAAATGTGTAGCTGAAGCTATGAAATCTATACTTTTGCAAAAAAGAGTACCCAAGAATTTACAGACGGATCGAGGAAAAGAATTTTACAATAATGATTTTCAAAAACTAATGAAAAGTTATAAAATCCATTTGTATTCTACGTGTAGTAATCTTAAAGCGTCAATTTGTAAACGTTTTAATCGTACTCTAAAAAGCAAAATGTGGAAATTGTTTAGTCTGCAAGGTACATACAAATGGCTAGACAGTTTGCAGGATTTAACTTTACAGTATAATAATAGTCATCATCGAACAATAGGAATGAAGACTGTAGAAGTGAATAAAGATAAATTTAATCATATAATGAATCGAGTAAAAAGGTTAAATCTTTTCAAACGAGCTAAATTTAAAATTGGAGATCAAGTACGTGTTAGCAGAATCAAGGGTGTTTTCGACAAGGGCTATACTCCCAATTGGTCAACTGAAGTCTTCACAGTAACAAAAATTTCAAATACAAAACCCTACACCTATCATCTAAAGGATTATCAAGACAAGCCAATTTCTGGAGGATTCTATGAAGAGGAACTTCTCAAGACTAAACATCCAAATGTTTATTTAATTGAAAAAGTTTTGAAAAAAAGTGGTAATAGAATTTATGTAAAATGGTTAGGTTTTGATAATTCTCACAACAGTTGGATAAATAAAAATGATATGTAGATAAAAATAAACTGCATTTATTTATTTATTTCCCTCAATTTTTTTAATAGTACAGGCATTATAATATCTTTTGTTTGATTAATTCTTCTCTTGAAACGTTCTCGATCTCGTGCTGCCTGCTCCCATTTTCAACACCGAGCTTCATGATAAGCATCGCTCCAAGTGTCTATGATATAAATGGTTGGCTCATCATTAAATCGTACACGCTTTTTACTGGAATTAAACACACATCTAAATTAAGTTAATTAGAGAATTTAGTTCATTTGAGAACTTACCCATTATTTGCTATTTTATAATGACCCCAAGCAAGCGTATCAGTGCTATTATCTTGAAGAAATCTCTTATCGTCACAAGGGTTAAATGCAACCTTCTTTTGTCTCACAGTCTCGACTTTGTGAAGCTTCGATCTTATCGCATACTGCTCTCGACTCTGAATGCGTGAATTTTTTAAGCAATCCAAATAATCATTGAAGTCTATAGATTTCTTCACAACAGAAGCCTTGATACCCTTAATTTTTTTCATACAATCCTCATTGTTGACACGTGTACTATACATTTTACTTCTCAAACCAATGAATTCAGTGAGAGTCTGTCCATTGCACTCATCCTTCATTAGTCCAACAACATTTTTATTAATACGTGGCATATTAAATATATTTTCTACAGGATAATCAGATGTGTCAAACTTGTCAATATTTTGTTTCATATCTTCATAGAAATCATTGCATTTAATAGCGTATATGAGACTATCAGTATCTGTATAAAGTAATTTACAATTATCTTTATACATTTTTCGCATATAGTTATAATGAAAAGCATACATATGTGCCTTTGGAAGATCTAGAACTGTAAGTCCAACATAAATTGGCTTATTGATCAGTATATCAGTTTTATTCATTTGTATAGCAACTAGATTTTCATTAAATATAGCACTGCTATGAAAGTTTGGACTTGAAATTTGAGCCTCAACGCCATACCTTCCTTCATATTTACTCATGAGTTTTACTGAAACTCTTTTTCTAACATTTTCCATAGTCTTACCAAATACTGCATTATTCATTAACTTGAAAAAATTTTTTTCAAATTCATTTTTTGCTACTGATCGTAGACTACTGTTTAAATCTATGTACGATTTGAGCCATTGCGATTGTTTGAATTTTAGAACTCTGTGAATCTTACAGAGTTGTAAGCCATTAGAGAGAGCCTGTTTTAGAGCAACATAATGAATCACATAATTTCTTTTAGATCGTAGAGTAGCCAATAGTTTTTCTTGCTTACAACCTGGTGGTTTTGCATGTTCGGGGCAGAATGGTAAATCATTATGATCATTGTGTAGATTCCTTGGATAATCTAAATCAACTTCGACAATATAACCATACGAATCATCAGTACTCCATAAATTGAAATCATCTATATTTACAATCCATTCAAACTCATCGTATGAAAGATTTTGTGAAAGACTATGCCCATACAAATTATTTGCATCTAAATAAATTAAAAACTGATTTTCCTTACTTTCATCATACTTATCAAACATGTACTTGTGATTTGATGCTGCATAACGATTTGAGCATTGACTTAAACCACCTCTGATTCCGCGCTCTACAAAAAGTACCATATCAATATCGGTTAAAAGCTTTAATTTTATTCCAGTATGTTTAAGCATTGCATCCGAAGAGAAACCTGGGGTAGTATAATAATGAGCAGAATCGAGACCGTAGACTCTTATACTTTGATCTCGAAAATTCTCAAAAACATCAGCTAAAAGTAAGACATCAGTTTTCATGTAGAGATCGGAGTATTCACCAATTGTTTTCACATTAAATGTTTTCCATACATTTTTAGCATGCTCATAATTCTCATCAGATATATGTGAATCATTGAGCTTACTGAAAAAGTCATCTTTTTCAGGCAATTTATACTCTTCCAACTTTTCCCATGAGCTAATGTACTCGTAGGGTAAAACACCTTTTCTTGTCAAGAGATTAATTTGTTCTCTGCTGAGCTCGCTAAATTCCTTATTAATAACTTTGTAGTCTTCTAGATATGATACCAGTTTTTCGAATGATGAAGGCATGAATCTGAATGAATCTAAAAATCTAAATTTCACTGAACTGTATTCTACATGCTTTGTAAAAGAAATATATTTCTCTTTTGTTAGAGGGAGTAAATCAATTTGTCCGGGGAAATGATTTGAAACGTCGGATATGATAAAATGTGCATCATAACCACTCAAATTATGAAATACAACAGGAACTATTTTCGAATCCTGATAGTTTAAGTTGCATGTACTATGTGTAGGCCCTCGATACTTTCCAGTAAGATGGCAATGATCACGCACTTTTTCACTATCGTTTAAACTTTTTTCACAAATATGGCATATCTTTGAATTGCGATAGTCAGTTATTTCAGCTTGAGATAAAATTGGCATGGTAAAGGATTATTGTATAAATTAGTTATTAGTTCTTCTATTTTTTTCAATTCTTCAGAAAACCATAAAGATGCTTCACGACCTCTATAAAAACTATACTTTGATAAAGAATTGTCGTAACTGCATTTATAATATCCTATACTGTATATCTGATGACTTTGCACTGGTTGTGTATTAGTGATTTTCTCTTGTCTTATACGTTTTAACAAACACTCACAATCTGCATAGATGACGAATGGCAATTTTTCATTAAATCGATGACTTTTAAATTGAATTATATCATTTCCGGGGCCAGGTAGTCTAATTTTGCAGTTATTTAATATTTTACAATGCTCTTCATGTTGAGACAAACTATCTTCTTTGTAAAAAAAATTCAAGCATCTATCGCAAACGAATAATTTTCGTTTTCTGTTTGTACTATCATTGCTAATTAAGCGTGAAAGATTTTTTATGTACACATAATGTGATTCTGCTATGAATTTATCATCTAAATTATCATTTTGCTTTGTTATTAAGAGAAGATTTACATGATTATTCTTTTTGAAAGCTGTTAAATATAGAGGTACAATATTTTTATTGTCTAATCCGAAAACATTTATCGAAATAGAACTATTTTGTTTTTCGAATTGTGGTATCTGCCTCAAAGCTACTGGAAATTCAATATCTTTCATATTTAATACATGCTTATATTTGATGTATTTGCTTAATCTATCAGAATGTTTTTTGTCTTCGGTAGGATATAGCGCAGATAAAATCGCCCATACAAAACATTTGTTATCATAATTTTTTACATTAATACATGATTGTCGTTTTGACAAAAATTCTGGTAAAGGTATGTATGAGCTACCAGTACGCAATGGATTAAATTGGTTTACATTTATTTGTATACTCTCAATAGAATGAAAAGTCCAGCCTGAATCACGCTCTTGAAACACTTCAATATTTGTGAGTAAAGGTTCAGTGACATTAGCCTTAAACCATTTATTTAAGACTGTTCCAAATAAAATTTCATGATTTTCTGTATTGAAATGTTTAATTTCAATACATTCTTCCTCTCCATTACATGTTTTTTTAAATTGACATGATAAAACTGTATTAATTTTCAAAGCTTTAATATTATCACGCATCATACTTTTTATTTTGCGTGAAAATAATGTTGAGCAATCTTTTAGAAATTCAACTAGATCTATGTGTGATAAATTAGCTATAATAGCTGTTTTCATCCGATTTTTAAATGCGCTATCCATGTAAATCCAACGAATACGGTTAGTTTTCCTCGCAGCTTGCAATAATCCACTACCATTTTTACTCTGATTAATGGTTTCAAGCCTTGCTTTCATACATTCTGTTTTTGCAATTATGCACAACATACTCTGTTTCTGTTGTACAGATAAATATTCACTTTTAAGAACATTCTTCAAAGTTTTTATACAACGTGTGTAATGATTTTTCCATCGTGTGATAGTTGCAAAAACAGTTGATCTGTTTAACAATTTTTCAACTTGTTCCAATGATTTGACAAGTTGTTTACATTTTTCTATCATATCCATGGTTCAATTCCTAATAAAGAAAATAAAAAATATTTAATTGAACTGAATTTCATAAATATACATTTTGTTTTAAATTAATGAATAAATAAAAGTATGCTTCATACAAGAGGGAGTGAGAGCGCGCGCGAGGATTAGAGAGAACGCATGATAAGATTTTCATCTCTACGGGACAGACTGTGCAACGAGCAGGATTGTTTCTGAGTAGCATTTCAAAATTTCGGTGAATATTTTTGTAAATAATCTGCCTAAAATATTGTATAAATAATAATAATAATTTATCATTGTTTCAGAAAAAAATGTCTAATCCTGAAACGTACACTAAGCCAGATATTTCGCTCGAGCAATTGGATGAGTGGTTAAGTGAAGGAGGAGCCGAATATATAGATTATAGCGAGCTACCCGAACGGTATCCCCCTAAACAGCAGGCACCAGTAAATTACTGGGCTTCAATAATTGGCGATGAAGAAAAACTGCCAAAGATTGATCCAGTAGAATAACCACAGCAGCAACAACAACAGCAGCAGCAATAGCAACAGCAACATCAGCAGCAGCAAAATTCAATACCCGATAGTCCGGCATCACCGACTCGACATCGGGTTCAAATAGTAATTCGACAGCCAGCCCCAGCCTACCCTTTAAGCCCAGAATCACCGTCAATTTTATAAACATGAATGTGCGTTCTTTACATATGAGAGAGAAAAATGTATGTGTGTAAGTGTGTGTGTGTACGCTCAGTTTTGGACGAGAGAGAAAATGTGTGCACGCTTTTGTATACGAGAGAGAGAGAGAGAGAGAGAGTATGTGTAATAATACGTGACAAAAATTAATAAAGTATAGGTTTGTATTTTAATTAAAATAGTTTTCTTAGATTATAAATTTATAGTATAAGCTTTATTACTCTACTTTTATATTTTTGAATTTTTATATTTTGACTAAGAATTAACATGTAATTTTTTGTATCTAAGGTGTATTGACTGTTTATGATAAAATACATAAATAAATAAACAATATACATCGATTTAATGTTTTATTTTCGAATCTTATAGTCATTAGTAGTTAATAATAACAATAATAATAATAATTAAACAATATGCATTTAACCTTTTTAGTTCGCGATTTTGTGTGCGTGAGAGAGAATGTATGTGTGTGCACTATTTGTACAGTCAGTAAATGAGGAGACGTGTGTAGCTACCAATATTATTATTATTGTTAATATTATTATTATTATTATTGACTACTAATGACTATATGATTAAAAAATTAAAAAAACATTAAATTCATGATTATTGTTTATTTATTTATTTATAAATAAACTCTAGAGAGAGAGGGATAAAATGAGAGAAAAAGCATTTGATTAGAAATATATTTATAGAATAGAGTATAAATTTTTATAAAATAATGCAATAGAATACATTCTTATAAAACAATATAAATTTATCGCCTTTTATTTTTTTTCACCTTACTGCTATTACACTTTCTTTTCTTTCTGTTTACACGTTGTTTTAAATTTTTTACACCATTTTTATAACATAAGAATTTAATCAAACACTCTATTGTAATATTTAGAGATTTCATTTCATTCGCGTTATTCATCAACTCGGCATATATCTCTTCATGGAGATATAGCAACGGCACATTTTGCTCAGCAATTGTGATATCAGAATTTGTGCTAGCATTTTCAATATCACAATCGACTTGTTGTTCTACAATGTTTGATTCAATATTTTCACTGGAATCACATTTTTTTACTGTGAGCTCGAGCGGCTGCTCCTCATCAATTGGAAGATCGAGCGACTGCTCATCCGTGACAATTGGTGAGGTCTCTGCAGGTTTGCGAGCTGGCAGGACCAATAGCTCCTCGAGGGGAAATGCAGCGTCCTCGACAGAAAGAACAATAGTCCGGGAGTCAGGGAGTTCAATAGTGGGATATCGTGCACTTTCTTCAAAAGATTTTTTGACAGTCAAAATTTGTTTGTGGTAACCTGCTGAAAGTAACCCTAAATTCTCGACTTCGGACCTGATCGGGAACATTGTTATTATTGCAAAATAAACTTCAAAAAAGCACTTTTTTTTAGTTTTCCGCGAATAACGTTTTTGTAACGCATTTTATGCAAAAAAAGCTAGAGAGGAAAGTTGTTTAGAATTGAATTTCCAATCAGACACATGTATTCCCGAATGCAAAATTAACATTTTCATCGCTAAATTGTTAAACAAAAAAAAACTTTTTCCAAATTTTCACATTGCCACAGTTTTTTCAAAAAAAAAGATCTTTTTCATCGGATAAGCTCTCAATGATGACTTTTAGTACAAACAATCTAAAAATCGTTGCCCGATCCGTATATCTCAAAATGGCGTCCTACTGCAAAGTTATTTACCCGAAAATTTCAAATTCATTTCAAATTTTCCCATGGACGATAAACGGATCCAACTGCGCTTAATCGATAGCTTTTGACGTACTTAATAAATGCTAAAAAGGAATTTTCTTAAAATTAATATTTAACAACATTTTTAGCAATAAATAGTTTTTATTTTCGCCAATTTTTAAGTTAGAGAAACGCAGTAAAATGCATTTTAAAGTACTTAAAAAACCATGAATTTTCGTAAAAAAATTGTCAAGATCCGACCAATAGGAGCCGAGATACGAAATTTTTTTCAACCGACGATTACACCGAAACTATTTAATATTTTTTAATGAATTTTCACACAATGCTTGTTCAAATGATGCTCTAGATGATAGCATTTTTCTTAATAGTTGTAATGGAGTTAATTCTTACACAAGGACCGATGAACGGATGCGAGATCAGCGCGCGCGGCCGCGCGACTGCTCCGGCGGGGCGGCGCGGTGGTGGGGGGGGGACCGCCGCTGCGGCTTTCGTGAACCTTAGATGCAAATTGATTTTCTCGGCAACCAAAGGTCCTACGGTAATGCTTTTTTTTTTATTTTATGTGTTTTTTCCTCAACTTTCACGTCGTGTCAATGAAATTTACATGAGTGCAATGCAAATACCCGAAAATTACGTTTTTTAGATGTAAATTGAATTTCTCGGCAACCAAAGGTCCTACGTCAATGCTTTTTTTTTAATTTTATGTGTTATTGCCTCAACTTTCACGTCATGTTAATTAAATTTTCATAAGTGCCATACAAACACAAAAAAATTTCATGTTTTCTGTTATATGCAGTACTACATAATGTATTCATATTTTGTATATATAAGTGTGTATATTAATTTTAAAAGCTCAGTACAAGGATAGTGTTTGCTTACGATTTCTGCATTAAACGAAATTAAGGAATTAATGTCGATAAAATATGGTTTTCAACTATAAGTTATCGCTTCGCGTTATGTAAAACTTTTTAAACTAGCATTGAATTTAATCGATTTTCGTAGGATAACATACTTATTTCTATATATATTTACGCATGTGTAACGTTTTTAAAATCGTATGTGTATACGAGCGCGCGGCACACAACATACACACATATACGCGCTTATTCATGGCGTCAAGTGGAGAAAATGGTTTAAAAAGGCAACCAAAGGTCCTACGTTAATGGTTTTTTTTAAATTTTATGTATTTTTGCCTCAACTTTCACGTCATGTTAATTAAATTTTCATAAGTGCCATACAAACACAAGAAAATTTCATATTTTCTATTATATGCAATACTACATAATGTATTCATATCTTGTATATATGTGTGTGTATATTAATTCACAAGCTCAATACAAGGATAGTGTTTGCTTACGATTTCAGCATTAAACGGAATTAAAGAATTAATGTCCATAAAATATAATTGTATACAACTTTCTGGAGCTACATTGAATTTAATCGATTTACATGAGATTATACTTATGTATATAAATGTTTGTACATGTATAAAATAACTTTTCATCTGTTTCAACAGCGAATATGATTTTTTTGTAAGATCCTACGTGTATAATGTATATACGCGTAGGATCTTACACACGCATGCGCGTTTTTTTATAGCGTAAAGGGGAGAAAATGGTTTAAAAAGTAAACCAAAGGTCCTATTGCGGTAATGCTTTTTTTTAATTTAAAGTTTTTTTTCTCAACTTTCACGTCAATAAATTAAATATTTTTCCTCTATATACAACTCTGATATGCGTATACTACGTACTATACTTATGATGAAATACATATATATATATATATGTATATGTATACACCATCGAGTGAGTGTACACATTTTTTATGTCATGATCATTTCTGCATACAATGTTGCTATAAATTACATTGTAGGTCAGATTGAAACATACCTTGATCTGCGCTATTCTCTTTATAGTCTTGCATACTAAATAATTCAATTCGATTAATAGAACAGGGGATGACAAATCTTAGTGACTTCATTCAGCAATATAAAGAACAAGGCTAGACTCTCGTATATAAGTAGCAGGACGATGAAAGTCGCAAAACAGTGTAGTTTAAACTTTCAGTGAGTACAGTGTAAAAGAGCTGAGTAATATAAATTTTCTGTTTATTATAATAATGAAGTATTGTTTATAAGTACAATTGTGATTAGTGCATTATGGATCAAAAAACAAAATTATGCGTTATATGTAACACTGCGGCATTTTCTGAGGCAAATATAAGAATATCAAGCAGATCATTTGAAACATTACGAAAAGCAAGTGCTGAAAGAAATGATGATGATTTAATGAAGAAAATAAGTAGAGAAAAGATATCTTTTATTCATGAAAGTTGTTATAAATCGTACACTCATGCACATAATATTAAGGCCGCTTCTAAAACGTCAGATCCGGGTATGTTGGACGAATTTTCTACTCGATTGGTAGAGGCATTTGAATTCGCCAAAAACTGCATTTTTTGCCGGAGTGATGCATCGGATGATTTTATAAAGAAAGAAACTAGAAAACCGGAAAAAAGAGAGATCAAGTTTACATAATATCGTATGAAAAAACTTTTAAAAAAATACTTGAAGTTGCTAAACTAAGAAATGATAAGGAAGGAACTAATTTAATTGATTTGATTTGTTCTTTAGATTTTCGTAAGAGTGAGATCCGGTACCATCATAAATGTCTTGTTAAATTTTATAGTCAACATGAATCTACTCCTCGAAAAGTTATTACTGAACCAGCAGTAGAACATATCATTAACTATTTCAATAGTCACAAAGACGAATGTCAATACTCTTTAAACGATATTTTAGATACATATGAAGAAGAGTTGCCTACAAAAAGGTTTTTGATAACAAAATTGAAAGAGCATTTGGGAAACGACATTATTATCGGCGATAAAAGTAAAAATGATCACATTTTAACCTTTAAAAGTACTGGAGTTAATTATTATTTCTGATTTTTGGTATATCAATCGTTCTGATGATTTAAACAGCGAGCGAGAACGTGTAGTTAATGCAGCAGCTAATATTATTTTGGAAGATATTCGTGGGAAACAGTATGAGCTTGATAGTTATCCTATTCCACATAAATTTACCGATCAAGCAGAAGAAAATATACCAGAAACTCTGAAAATACTACTAAATAAGATTATTTTACATAATAAAAAAAACAGAGAAATATTCTGTGAAATGTACGACTATAGCGCACGCCATTATTGTGGCAACTAGACCGCGATCATTTCTATCATATTTACAAATCGGTCTTGCCGCCTTCTTACACAGTAAAACAGCTTCAAAAGATATTATACGGTTGTTATCATCCATGGGCTTTTGTGCAACGTACGAAGAATGTATGCAATTTCAAGGTTCGAGTCTTATGAATAATGAGAAGCCCGATTTGACTCGATGTTACAGTCAATTCGTTTTTGACAATGCAGATCACAATCTTAATACTAAGGACGGACTTCAAACGTTTCATGCAATGGGAGGCATAATGTGTGTTACACCTGCATCTTTAATTTCATCGGAAGTTGAAATTCCTAGAATTAAGGAGCAAATTTCCTCCGAAACAATCAGCCAAATGAATTGTATACAATTAAAGCATTTTGACAAAAGTGCATGGACCGGACTTTCACGTATTAATATTGAAGATTTATTCCAATACAACAGTATCACTTACGATCCTAAAATATCTTCTCTTGAGTTTTTATGGGCATATGCAAAAAATGAAAACCCGGAAACGGTAGGTTGGAATAGTTTTCGGGAGAATATTAAATACGGTACGATAGCTCACAAATCTCAAATAATATTTTTACCTTTTGTAAATGCTTATCCTAGTAATTACGATACAATTTATACTGTTCTTCATTCAGCTGCTGAACAAAGTGTATCTTTAAATCAAAAAATTGCTTTTGTAACATTTGATCAACCACTATATTGGAAAGCGAGAGAATTTAGAACCTTCATTACCTGAAGGTTCAAAATTGAAAAATATTGTTGTTAGACTTGGAGGATTTCACTTACTAATGTCCTTTTTAGGAGCAGTAGGCTTTATAATGGATAATAGTGGATTGAACGATCTTTTTTGTAAAGCATTTGCACCAAAAACTGTAAAACGTATGCTTGAAGGTCACGAATATGCTCGCTCCGTTAGAGCCCATTTTTTAGCGCATTTTGCCATTGAGAAAATTATTCTATCTAAAGTGATACTGAATAATGAAGAAAAAGAAGTGTTAAAAAAAACTATACTTCTTATAACCAGTGATGGCAGTCCAGAACATTTTCAAAGTGAAGAATTTAAAGTAATTTCAGAAAAATTCAACGTTTGCTTAAATAATTTATCTCAAAATGGTCCGACTGCTAAATTATGGATTCAATATTTTCATATGATTACACTTGTAAAGGAATTTATAGAAGCTGAACGAACGGGTAATTTTCAGCAACATATTGATGTGGTGCAGAAAATGTTTCCTTTTTTTCATGCTAGCGGACATTATTTATACGCAAAGTCAGCTCACATGTATGTTCAAGATATGCTGAAACTTAGAAGTATAATGCCTCCTACAGAGTATGAAAAATTTGTCAGTGATGGTTACTTTACAATAAGAAGATCTGATAAATTTCGTTGTGGAGTATGGAGTGATATGACCATTGAACAGACTCTAATGAAAGCAATGCACAGTACCGGAGGTTTGACACGTGGTAGAGGTGTTACAGAATCAGTTTTAACAAAATGGATTCTTTGTATGCCTAATTTATTAGATGTTAACATAAATATGCTCGATTTTTGTAAATTAGCATTAAACAGTAACAGTGAGCAACATGTTGACGCGGCTGATGCGCGAAATGCAAGAGACAATGCTGATGCACTTAAGTTTTACGATTGGTTGGTTGCTCACAATCCTTTTCTGCAAAATAATAATATAATGTGTATAAGTTCAGGCCTTGTTGGAGATGATACTGTTAATTGTTATAAAGCCTTCGCAGCCGGATGCACGTCTATAAAAAACATGATCGGAAAAAACATGCAAACTGTTTCATTTTCACGAAAAAATCGGGTAAAAACTTTGCCTGATTCAAATGCTCAGAAAAGATCAGAAAATGATATTAAAATAGATTCTACACTTTTGTTTCAACGAATCTGTTTATTAAGTAAAAGTGATACAGATTTGCAGAATTATTTTGCTTATGAATTGGCTCCATTTCCTGTCACTTTATTTGATGAAAACGGAATGAGAAAAACCCCTAAGTCTAAATTTTATGATTTATTCACCAGCTTAAATCAAATCCCGACTTTCAAACACGCAATGTATGTTGTGGATGGTGGATTTCTTTTACACAGAGTAGTATAGGATGCAAATTCAACATACAATGATATTTGTCAAAAATATATTCAACACATAAAACTTCTTACTATCGATAAAGGTCATCAATGTTGCATTGTTTTTGATGGTTATCCCGATGAGAATTATGCTAATAGCACAAAAAACTCAGAACGATTAAGACGCTTACAAAAATAGTACTGCACCAGAAATAGAATTAGAAGGTAATATGAAGGCCATACCCCAATCAAAGTTTTTATCCAATGAAAAAAATAAAAAAAGAATAATCAACTTATTATGTGAACATTTGAAGGAAACTGCCATTTTTTCTAAACAAGCCCCTGAAGATGCCGATGCCTTAATTATTCACACTGCTATAAATTATTCGTCTAGTTTTGAATCTGTTGTAATTGTAGGAGAAGATGTAGATTTATTAGTAATTTTATCACAGTTAGCGAGAAATAAAACAAATATTTATTTTTTAAAACCCAAAATTGGAAAAACAATAACTAAAGTTTATACTAGTAATAGTTTTAATTATGAAGAATTAAAGGATTTTGTTGGTTTTTTGCATGCATTTTCTGGTTGCGACACAAAATCCTCTTTCTTTAATTTAGGAAAAGCTAAAATTGTCAATACATTGAAAAACAATTTAAAATTATTAAATGAAATACGGTGCTTTAACGAGGGAAACGTCGATCAAAAAAATATTGTTAATTCTGGTATAAAGCTGATTAAATTACTTTATGGACAAAAAAATATTGATGAGCCTCTAGAGTTATGGAGGTTTAACATGTTTAAAAGATTATCTTTGCAAAAAAAGTTTACTTTATCTATGCTTCCTCCAACAGAGGGAGCAAGTGCTTGTCATTGTTTCAGAGTATACTTTCAGCTGCGACAATGGGAAATGGATAGTTCACTGAATGCAGTAGATTGGGGCTGGAAGAAAACAAAACTTGGCTTACTACCTAAAACTACAGATGCATTAACAATACCAGAAAATTTATTAAAAATAGTGTCTTGCACTTGTACTACAGGATGCAATACTCAAAGATGTAGCTGTAAAAAAATGAGTATTTTATGCACGATTTTGTGCAAAAATTGTGAAGGCAAAAATTGCGCTAACATAGCTGAAATAGATATTAATGAAGAAGATTCTGATGAGGATGCTGATGATATCCTAACAGATCTACCGATTATAGGTGAAACTGAAAATTTAGAAAATGAAGAAATGCAACTACCAGCGCTAGAAAGTGACGTTAACTTCGCTTATATAGACAATGACGATGATGACGACAACCATGATCTAAATTCTCCGCCAAGCAAAAAGAGTAAACAGAATTAACACTCATAATTATTATTTTATTTTCTAGCTACATTAATTTTTTTGTGTCAATATAGATTAAAATATGTAATATTTGAAAATTAAAAAAATGTGCATGCATTTAATTCTTATTAAACAATTTTTCCTCATACTGCGCTAAAAGTGACAGTTCCTCTCCTATACGTTATAATCCATTCTCCACTTTATGCCATAAAAAACCCCCGCAAGCGCGTGTGTGTATGTTAGTGTGCTGCGCGCGCGCGTGTGTGTATGTTTGTGTACTGCGCGTGCGTGTGTGTGTATCTGTGCGTGCTGTATGCGTATATACACGTAGGATCTTACAAAAAAATCATATTCGCTGTTGAAACAGATAAAAAGTTATTTTAGACATGTACAAACATTTATATACATAAGTATAATCTCATGTAAATCGATTAAATTCAATGCAGCTCCAGAAAGTTGTATACAATTATATTTTATGGACATTAATTCTTTAATTCCGTTTAATGCTGAAATCGTAAGCAAACACTATCCTTGTATTGATCTTTTAAATTAATATACACACACGATATGAATACATTATGTAGTATTGCATATAACAGAAAATATGAAATTTTCTTGTGTTTGTATGGCACTTATGAAAATTTAATTAACATGACGTGAAAGTTGAGGCAAAAATACATAAAATTAAAAAAAAAGCATTAACGTAGGACCTTTGGTTGCCTTTTTAAACCATTTTCTCCACTTGACGCCATGAATAAGCGCGTATATGTGTGTATGTGTGTGTGCCGCGCGCTCGTATACACATACGATTTTAAAAACGTTACACATGCGTAAATATATATAGAAATAAGTATGTTATCCTACGAAAATCGATTAAATTCAATGCTAGTTTAAAAAGTTTTACATAACGCGAAGCGATAACTTATAGTTGAAAACCATATTTTATCGACATTAATTCCTTAATTTCGTTTAATGCAGAAATCGTAAGCAAACACTATCCTTGTACTGAGCTTTTAAAATTAATATACACACTTATATATACAAAATATGAATACATTATGTAGTACTGCATATAACAGAAAACATGAAATTTTCTTGTGTTTGTATGGCACTTATGAAAATTTAATTAACATGACGTGAAAGTTGAGGCAATAACACATAAAATTAAAAAAAAAGCATTGACGTAGGACCTTTGGTTGCCGAGAAATTCAATTTACATCTAAAAAACGTAATTTTCGGGTATTTGCATTGCACTCATGTAAATTTCATTGACACGACGTGAAAGTTGAGGAAAAAACACATAAAATAAAAAAAAGCATTACCGTAGGACCTTTGGTTGCCGAGAAAATCAATTTGCATCTAAGGTTCACGAAAGCCGCAGCGGCGGTCCCCCCCACCACCGCACCGCCCGGCCGGAGCAGTCGCGCGGCCGCGCGCGCTGATCTCGCATCCGTTCATCGGTCCTTGTATAAGAATTAAGTCCATTACAACTATTAAAGAAAATGCTATCATCTAGAGCATCATTTGAACAAGCATTGTGTGAAAATTCATTAAAAAATATTAAATAGTTTGGGTGTAATCGTCGGTTGAAAAAAATTTCGTATCTCGGCTCCTATTGGTCGGATCTTGACAAGTTTTTTACGAAAATTCATGGTTTTTTAAGTACTTTAAAATGCATTTTACCGCGTTTCTCTAACTTAAAAATTGGTGAAAATAAAAACTATTTATTGCTAAAAATGTTGTTAAATATTAATTTTAAGAAAATTCCTTTTTAGCATTTATTAAGTACGTCAAAAGCTATCGATTAAGCGCAGTTGGATCCGTTTATCGTCCATGGGCAAATTTGAAATGAATTTGAAATTTTCGGGTAAATAATTTTGCAATAGGACGCCATTTGGAGATATACGGATCGGGCAACGATTTTTAGATTGTTTGTACTAAAAGTCATCATTGAGAGCTTATCCGATGAAAAAAATCTTTTTTTTGAAAAAACTGTGGCAATGTGAAAATTTGGTAAAAGTTTTTTTTTGTTTAACAATTTAGCGATGAAAAAAGTTAATTTTGCATTCGGGAATACATGTGTCTGATTGGAAATTCAATTCTAAACAACTTTCCTCTCTACCTTTTTTTGCATAGAATGCGTTACAAAAACGTTATTCGCGGAAAACTAAAAAGAAGTGCTTTTTTGAAGTTTATTTTGCAATAATAACAATGTTCCCGATCAGGTCCGAAGTCGAGAATTTAGGGTTACTTTCAGCAGGTTACCACAAACAAATTTTGACTGTCAAAAAATCTTTTGAAGATAGTGCACGACAAAATGCCAGGACTCTCGGACTACAACTGGTTTCCCATGCTGCGGCTGCAGTAGCTGCTGCTCGAGCTGCAGTTGCTGTTGCTGCTCGTACTGCTGCTGCGGTTCCTGCGCTTGAACCGGTTGCAGCTCCGCAGCAGGAATACATTGATGATTAAATAAACTATTTAAGATTTCATTAAACATTCCATTTTGATCATCATCATCAATTGAGACTTTATATAGTTCTGGGAAGCCTTGTATATCTACACATTGTCCATTCCGTAAATAAATAAAAATTTATTAAATCATGATTAAAAAATAATTAAAATTAATATTATTAAAATGTTAAAAAACAATCTTGCGTTTATCAGCATCTCGAAATCTCCAGAGACCAGCTCACTGTGTTCTTTATTTATCTGAAAAAATTAATAAACAAATGAATAATAATATTTTATAATGTGTAATATTATTAGAGGGAATGAGATAGAGAGAGATAATCTGTGTGTGTGTGTGTGTGTGTGTGTGTGCGCACGCGCTACTTGAATGAGCGAGAGAGAGAGAAAATATGTGTGTGTGTGTGTGTACGCGCGCGTGCGCGTTTCTTGAATCAGTGAGAGAGAATATGTGTATGTGCGCGCTATTTGTACGAGAGAGTTAGAATATGTGCATGCGCGCTACTTGTGTGAGAGAGAGAGAGAGTGCTAGCGAGAGAGCGCGCGCGCGTGAGAGAGAAAGCGAGAGAGCGTGTAAAAATGTGTGTGTACATGCATGCAAGTAAATATATAAAATTAAATAATTTTGACTTGCATTTTTTTACTCCATGTTGATTGTTGCACTAATCAATTTTGTAGTAGAATGACACTATTGTAGAAGTCGAACCAAACACTATATATAAGTATACGATCTGATCTTGCTGAAAGCTACAGCTCAAATGACTCTAGTCCTTCGAAAGAAAATTCTATCGTCTCGAAAATGTGTCGGGTCGGGTGGGGGTTGATAAGCACTCACAAGATTTTAAATGGGACAAGGTACATACCTGCTTTCGTAAATCTATGGTGTTGTTACCCTAAGAGCTAATTTATAAATATATTGTTTACTAAAACTTTACACATTTATGAACACATTGTAAAATTTTGCACATAAGTTCAGCAAGAATGAGTAAAATCAACTCCAGAGCGCGACATTTATATGCTTGCTTAAGTACGAAAAAAAAAACTGTGTGAGAGGGGGAAATGTTTTGCGAATTCAATATATGAGGCTGTCCGCAATGGGCCTAAAAAGCATTGAAAAATATACGATTGTGTGCCCACTCATTATAGCTCGGCAAACAATGTATTTAGAATGTAAGAAAGGCCCACTTCATAGTACAGCGAGAAACTTGCTTTTCGGCTTATCATACTGATAGATCTAGGGTCTAAGCGGGAACGAAAGAGGATACGATTCCTATACTTTTGATGCTCACTTTACCTGGAGAGTGAGACTGTCGTGGATAGATATGTCATAGAGCAGTGAGAACAGCGAGAGCACGTTTTTATGTGCGGGATACACAGCCTAGCTTTTTGCGCCTAGCGCCTCAGGTAGGAGGTTAAAGCTATGCGTTGAGCATTGGGGAAATGATGCATGTACAAGTATACTTACCGGTGTTAATACACTGCGCAGCGAGCTGAAAAAGGTTTGTTACCTTTTAAAAGTCCTTAGTTTTATTACCGTAGAGACTGAGAGCTGTTTGTGTGATACGTATCAGCTTAAGAGAAAAAAGGCACGCTTTCTATACGCTTTACTATAGAAAAGAGAGACTGATTGTCTCTGTTCGAGTCCTCTATACGTATACTTTGCAGGCTATTGCATGCTTTAGCTGATGTCTCGGCTCCGAGATGAAGCAGTGCGTTAAGCATTGGATAGATGATGCATGCACGAGTATACTTATCACTGTAAATACACTGAGCGGCGAGCCGAAACAGACTCGCTACCTACATGTTGCATTAGTTTTACCGTAGAGAGTGAAAATTGTTTGTGTGGTACACAGCAGGATAAGAGAAAAAGGCACGCTTCCTATACATTTTAATATAGTAAAGAGATCGATTCTCTCTTTTTCGAGTCTTCTACACATATACTGTGCAGGTTCTTGCGGGCTTTAGCTGATACCTCAGCTAGGACATACTGCTATGCATTGAGAGATGCTGCAGCAAAGCTGTACTATGCAATAGGGGGGAATTGCAGAGAATATATAAGCGCGCTTTAACCCATGCTAAGCTATCATTCGTTTCACCAGCCAGATCGAGTACCAATCTGTAAGTATGTATATATATATATATTGCGACGTAGCAATAATTATTGCTGCGTCGTGAACAATATTATACAGCCAGCTGATTCACTCTCGGCGAGGTGACAGCTCCTGTAGCGGAGCCAGCGCTCGGTGGCGCTCGCAGGAGTTGCCTCTGACCGGCCGCTTGCGGAGCGCAGGATGT
This sequence comes from Philotrypesis tridentata, assembly GCA_018906965.1. Classification (NCBI taxonomy): domain Eukaryota; kingdom Metazoa; phylum Arthropoda; class Insecta; order Hymenoptera; family Pteromalidae; genus Philotrypesis; species Philotrypesis tridentata. The sequence continues at coordinate 44,710 of JACCIB010000988.1, read as the reverse complement.
GAGCTCCCGAGTCGCACCTGCGCGGCGCGCCGGCGCTCGGGAGGGGGCACAGCAGGAAGTTAGTCAGCAGCGCATGCGCGGTCACGTGCACGAGGCTGCGTGTGTGTGCATGAGAGCGAGAGAGAGAGAGAGAGAATGATGCGCGCGAGCTGTTAGCGAGAGCGGGAGAGAGTGGGAGATAGAATTTGTGGCGCGCGTGATAGCGGCGTGAGAGAGAGAGAGAGAGAGAGAGAGAGAGAGAGAGAGAGCATGTGGCACGGGCGATGATAGAGGGGAGAGAGAGAGCGCTCTCGATTATCGACCGTGATCGAGTGAGAGTGAGAGGGCGCCTGCTATCGGGCGATAGATTTGTGATGAATGATGCGATATAGACGCGGAGTACTGTACACGGGAACTGTACAGTACAATCCATGGCGATCGAGGTTTTCTTTTCAGCATAGTGGAACATGGCGGAGATTCATTGGAATATTTCAGTTGGTAATTTAGGGTCTGTCTGCAGTGAAGCATAAGGATAGATCAATGGAATTCGAATCTCGCGCGTCTAGTTTTCGTTATCTATAGGGGGAGCCACCGGCTGGGGATCGATATTGATTGATTGATTTTTATCAGTAAAGGGGGTGCGAATTACAAGATTAGTCAAGGATATAGAGGGCGATAATTGTTTTCCAACCAATGAATAAATTAGGATTTGGAAAAGAGGGCGCTGGAGGAAACTCATCGATATAGGAATAGATCGGTGGTAGTTCGGGAAAACCAATAGGGGATTTTTCTAGGAAAAAAGACCAATTATATAATTTTGGAGGCCGGGCATGCGTTTCCGTGAAGAAGGAGGTCGAGTGGGAAAACGCGGCATCCTTCCTCGATTGGAGCGTCAGCCTCGGCCATTCCGTCACTGGCAGTTGGTGAATCAAGTAGCTTTCCAGCAATTATTGGTTTTTTCCCGTCCTGTCCGTTTGGAAGCCATTTTGGGTAGTCGCTGGATATTTTGTAGAGGAAGTTTGGAAGAGACGTTTTCTTTGGAGGAATTATTGTGGAGGAATTGGTGAGAGTTTGATATACTATATAATATACGGAACATATAGAGGAATAATTTCCATGTCGAGGAATACGTGCCGCGTTCGTTAGAGCTTTATTTCGCGCGTTTCAGCGGATGGCGGTTTTCCCTTTTGTTCAATTAGAATCACTCGTAGAGGAACTTTCGTGGCCCTTTTTCTATTTAGCACTATGGAGCAGCCTTGGGTTTAGTAATTTGTCCGCGTGTCCATGAGTGTATTTCGAGTCACCATTAATTTCTTTGCACGAAAAACAATTGTAATAACAAAATAGAATATATCCGTATTTTATTAACCAATTTATTTGTGTTCAACAATTTTCACCCGATTGCCACCACACTTCCCGTTTTTCCACCATTGCAGGGATACTACGAACCAGGGAAAAAGAGAAAAGCCGTGTGTTTAATAAATACTTTGTACATAACTGGAATTCCCGTGCGGGTGGGAAAATTCCACGTTACAATATATATGTATATATTATACCATACCATTCTAAGTGAAATTTTCATAATTATTATTATTTTTTTTGAATAGAAAAAATGGATATAATTCTGGATTCTCAGGGTTTCAAGGGTGTCAACGACGAATTCGTTTTCAAGGAATTGGCGTATATAGAAGCAAGTGATCTGGCAGCTGTACCGCACCTAGTAACTTTCCAGCCACCGAACTCTTGGGAAGAATTACCGAATCAATTCAAGGCGACGAATTTATGGCTGAAATATTCACTACACGGCTTAAATTGGAGCGGTGGTGATGTACCTTACGAAAAGTTAACGGATATTTTTACGAGTATAATAGAAGAGTATCCGACAAACAACTTAGTGATATGGGTCAAAGGCGAGCAGAAAAGGAAGTGGATACAACCATATTTTCCTCAGTCTGTTAGAGTAGAAAATTTGGAGTCCTTGGGCTGCCCTTCGCTGAAAACGCCAGGCTTCTGCTCTCCTGCAGTCTGCGGAAATCATATGCCTGATTGGAATAGAAATTGTGCTGTGCAGAACATTTCTGCAATTAGCCGATGGCTGTGGGCGATTAGGCAAGGAATACATCACGATTTATCCGCCTATGCACAGTATTCGTCAGATTCTGATTTCTACGAAGATTAACTAAAATGTAAGTATTTAATCCATATACAGATACACACTATTTCTCTCTCGCACTCTCTCTCGCGCGCTCTCGCTCTCTCTCTCTCACTCTCTCGCGCTCTGTCGCACTCTCTGGCTAGCGGGCTCTCTCTCTCTCTCGCTCTATCTCTCTCGTTCTATCTCTCTCGCTCTATCTCTCTCGTTCTATCTCTCTCGCTCTATCTCTCTCGTTCTATCCCTCTCATTCTCGCTCGTTCTATCCGTCTCTCTCTTGCATACACACCTCTCTGCGGGCAGAAAAGCTATATACATACATTTATTAATTTATACGATTTATAACCAATTATTGCTGTTGTTTTTTTAGAATGGAGTCAATTAACGCAGTGGCGAGAACGTCATCATTCCAACTAAGAAGATGAAGGAGTTGGAGGTTGCAAAGAAGTACAAGTTAACAGCTATGAAGAAAGTTCTAACAAAGTATGGATTGAAGATTGTCGTAGTATTAGACGACAACTTAGATTTATTTCTGCCAACGCGTGTAAGCAGTTTGCTGACTAAGGATTCCGCAACTTATAAAAAGCTGGAGGAGGAGCATAAATCTCGAGATGTATACCTGAAATATTTAGGTAATAATCTAATCGAATTTATTTAGTATGCAACGGGTATGCAAAGGGTTTATTTCCAAAACGATGGAGTCCTTACCGTCGTTTTGAAGAAAACCCTTAACATACAAATTTCATACTGTATTTTATGCTGCTTTAATCTGAAAATAAAAGTTGTGATTTTTAGGTTAAAGTGGCATAGACATTTTTATATTTAAGGATTTCTTTTAAAAAACAAAATTTTGTCGATTAACGTTATTTCTTTTATTAAAAAGTATAGTTTTAAATTCATTTAAAATTAATTATTGATATCAATCAAAATTATTTACATTTTATTATAATAATGATTTTACATCAGATGAGTGCAAATTACTAGTCATCAATGCTTCTAAATTTGAGTTTTTACTTTGTAACGTGGAATTTTCCCGCCGGCACGGGAATTCCAGTTATGTACAAAAACAATTCATAATTCGCACAGCTGACTTCTTCTCCCAGCCTCGTGGAAACCTGCAATGGTAGAAAGCGGGAATGTGGTGGCAATCAGGTTGATGAATTACACAAATATATATAATGGTTAATAATCACAAATATATTCTAACTTTCCTTATACACTTATTATCCAGCAAACAAATTGGTAGTAACTCGAAATACAAATCATGGGCACGCGGCCAAATTACTAAATCCACGGCTGCTCGGAAAACCTGAAAAGGGCCGCAAAAATCCTCTACGTTCGATTCTAAATGGAACAAAAGGAAAAAAACCGCCATCCACTGAAAAACGCGCGAAATAATCCTCTAACGGCCGCACGCGTGTTCCTCTACGAATACAAGTTTTCCTCTATATATATTCCGTATTAAATACTCGAAATGCTCACCAAAAATTCTCTATAATATTTATCCAAAACTCCAATAGAAACTTCCCGTCGGCTCTGCGGCTCGAACTCCTTCCAAAACTACTCCTTGACAAATAAATCCACCAAGAAAAAAAAATAAGGAAACAACAGAAAACTGCAACTATGGCGAATCAACCTATACTTCAGAGGCTCCAAGAACGGAATGGCCGAGGCCGACGCTCCGATCGAGGAAGGATGCCGCGTTTTCCCACCCGACCTCCTTCTTCACGGAAACGCAAGCCCGACCTCCAAAATTACATCATTGGTCCTCTTTCCTAGAAAAATCCCCTATTGGTTTTCCCGAACTACCACCGATCTATTCCTGTATCGGTGAGTTTCCTCCAGCGCCCTCTTTTCCAAATCCTAATTAATTCATTGCCAAAGAAAACAATTATCGCCCTCTATATTCTTGACTAATCTTGTAATTCGCGCCCCCTTTACTGATAAAAATCAATCAATCAATATCGATCCCCATCCAGTGGCTCCCCCTATAGATAACGAAACCAGACGCGCGAGATTCGAATTCCATCGATCTATCTTTGGGCTTCACTGCAGACATACCCTAAAATACCAACTGAAATATTTCCATAATCTCCGCCATGTTCCTCTATACTGAAAAGAAAACCTCTATCACCATGTGTCGTACTGTACAGTTCCCCTGTACAGTACTCCGCATCTATATCGCATCATCCGTCACGAATCTATCGCCCGATAGCAGGCGCCCCCTCACTTTCACTCGATCACGGTCGATAATCGAGAGCGCTCTCTCTCTCTCCCCTCTATCATCGGCCGCGCCACATGCTCTCTGTCTCTCTCTCTCTCTCTCTCTCTCACACACGCCGCTATCACGCGCCACAAATTCTATCTCCCACTCTCTCCCGCTCTCGCTGCCGCTGGCGCGCATCATGCTGTCTCTCTTGCTCTCGTGCACACACACGCAGCCTCGTGCATGTGACCGCGCGTGCGCTGCTGACTAACTTCCTGCGGTGCCCCCTCCCGAGCGCCGGCGCGCCGCGCAGGTGCGACTCGGGAGCTCACATCCTGCGCTCCGCACGCGGTCGGTCAAAGGCAACTCCTGCGAGCGCCACCGTGCGCTGGCTTCGCTACAGGAGCTGTCACCTCGCCGAGAGTGAGTCAACTGGCCGTATAATAATGTTCACGACGCAGCAATAATTATTGCTACGTCGCAACTTTTAAAATGTAATCGTATATTCTCTTTTATCTAGATATAATATATATATATATGTATATATATATATATATTCGTAAAAATAATACGTTTCAAAGGGGAAAAAAATTAAGCTTTTTTGTTCTGTGCAGTAATGATTATTAAGAATCTAGTATTTAAGTTTCTATATATAAATTAATTTTTTCATTTTCAATTTATAAATCACAATTTTTTCTTATATTCTATATTCTAGTACTTAAGGATTTTTTTTAAATATATATTTAACATTACTTTTATTAATATTTAAGGATTTTTTAAAAAAAGACAATAAATTTGAAATTCTACAATAGTGGTTATTACGTTGTTTGTGTATGTGTACGTAGTCGAGAATTATATTTTTAATCATCAGTTGTGTATTCGTGTTTGCGTTTGAGTATGTGCACGTAGTCGTAACTTATATATTTAATCATCAATTGCGTATTGTATTAGTTTTAAGGATTTTTTTTAAAAACATCAACCTCAGGCATTATTCTAAGATAATAATTTATATACATAAGAAAAATATGTAGCATAAGATTTTTTTTGAAAAAATAAAAAAATTTTGAATTCAAAAAAACCTTTACTTGTATTCATTATCCCACCTCCTCCTTTATATCCCCCAATCAATAAAAAAAACTGTTGACTGCATTATTCTCCTTCCTCGATAGTCTGCTTGGGGAATAAAAAACAGGTTATGGGGAAAAAGTTTGCCGATAAAACAGTTCGATGGACTGATCGATCGCGCCTGGGGCGTGAACAATTTGGGGATAAAACAGGGGGTATTGCAGGAATCCTGTTTTACCAATTGGCCGGTAATGCAGGAATATTTTACCGTGGTCGGTAAAAAGTGGGGCCGTACCCACTTGGGGTCGTAACCGCTCAGCCCCTACTACTGGAGTGTAACCCCGAACATCTTCATCATCGTCGTCATCGTCGTCGTCGTAGTCGTGGGCCGCGTACCCCATCTATGCCTCCAGCTTTACCGCCTGCTCTGTTTCGCCTCCAGCTGCACCACCACCACCACCACCACCACATGACGACGATAAAGTAGAAATAGTGTTCGAGGATATTGTTGAGCCCATCGACGGAAAAGTACAATATTAAAGTAGTTTTAAAAAATGTAGTTTTAATAAATAGTTTAAATAGTGTTTAAATAGTGTTTAATAAATCGCGCACGCGTAACTTTAATAGTGTTAAAATAGGCTTAAAAACTTAAAAGAAAAACTTAAAATTCAGCAACAACAACAGCAACATATAAAGGTAAAAATTTTTAATTAATATTATAACAAATAATTTTGCAATCGTGTCTAAATGTGTGTGTGTGCGCGTGCGTGTGTGCGCGAGCGCGCGCGTGTATGTATGTGTGTGTATGTAAGTTATGTGTATATGAGAGAGAGAGAGAGAAAGAAAGTATGCATCTACGTGCGCACATGTAGAGAGAGAGTATGCATCTATGTGCGCGCATATAGAGAGAGATAGATAGATAGATAGAATGGCCTTTATTTGCTTGATGTCGCAAAAAATTCAATATACATAGCATTTTTGTACATAAATAATACAAAATTTGGCGGTACTAGAATAGTAGCGAGACTACTTAGTCTGTGACATTAAGATAAATATACTTAAAGCTAACACTGTGATATTACAATAATAAATAATACATATAAAATAATACTGTTTATGTTAAGGCCATATAAATATCACAGAAAGAATTACAAAGAGAAAAAAAAAATCACAGACCGCGTTGCAAATAGTCACAATTTTAAGAACTAAAAAAGTTCAGTCAGACTAGATTAAATTATCACACAAATTCAAAAATACATACATTAATAAAATAATACTGAACTATGTGTTCGTCAAAACGCTACCTTAGTGGTCGAAGTTTACTAGGTAGCGTCTCAAGGCTACTTTGAAGGAGGCAAGGGAAGGTAGGTTACGGAGGGTAGGTGGGAGGGAATTCCAGAAACGAGCACCGTGAACCTGAAAAGCCTTAGCCCCGGTCTCGGTGCCCACTCCCGGTATGTTTAATTCAGGTGGAACTGACCTACTGGTGGGTCTGGGCACATGCTTTTTAAACATGGAAAAAAGGTACTCAGGCTCGCGCAACCTGGTGACCTTGTAAAGTAAGATGCCTTCAAAATAGAGGCGGCGCGAGTCAGTAAGCATCCAGCCCAGACGTCTCCTGTAGGGGGAGATATGGACATCCCTCCTCACTCCGAAAATATATCTCACACATGAGTTGCTCAATCGCTGTATTCGTCTTCTATGTTCGTCCGACGCGTCCAGGTAAACCATAGTACAATAGTCCAGATGTGGTTGGACTAGTGACTCAACAAGTCGTCTGCGGAGAGTCTCAGTGGTACTATCCCTGATAAACCGCAAGCTATACAGGGCTTTATTCACTTTTTTTGTAATCGAATCAACTTGCGGCTTCCACGTAAGTTTACTGTCAAGAGTAACACCAAGACTCACGACTGAATCTTCGAAAGGGACAATCACTCCGTCCGGCAGCCCAACCCCCGGCAAGTTCCAAGATTTGATGTCATTTGCATTCTTCATCGAACCGAAGAAGATTGCCTTGGTCTTGCCTGAGTTGAGATGCAGACCGGAGCTCCCCGCCCAATCAGAGACCAGACGTGCCGCTTCTGATAGTCGAGCCAGACCCTCCAAAAGTTTATCCTTCGTTGTATGAAGGTAGATTTGGAGGTCGTCTGCATAAAAAATATGCTTAACTTGTTTTCCGTCTAATACGTCACGTAAGTCATTTACATACAAGCTGAAAAGCAAGGGTCCCAGGACTGAAACCTGGGGTACTCCTAGGTTGGTTCCTAACCAATCAGAATTTCCGCAGTTTCCCGAGATCACCGTCTGGGTGCGGCCTTGTAAGTAAGATTTAACCCATTGAAGGGCCTTCCTAGAGAATCCCAAACTCTTCAGCTTGTATAGTAGTTTTGTCGGAGAAATTGTATCTAACGCTTTGCTGAAATCAAATAACAGCAAAAGCGTTACTTTCCTGTCGTCTATGGCCATGCGTATATCGTCTGTGAGTTTTATTAAAGCTGTCTGTGTACTGTTGTTTTTCCTAAACCCGGCCTGGAAGCGATCCAAGATACTATTACGATTTAGATACTCCGTGATTTGGGTATGGGCGATCTTCTCGAGCACCTTTGACAGAAAGCAGAGCAGTGCTATGGGACGAAAGTCCTTAACGGTGGAGGGAGCACTGACCTTTTTCAAGGCAATAAGCTGCGCCTGTTTCCAGATGTCCGGAAAGACCCCCATGGCAAAGCAGGAGTTAAATAAATTTACAATTAAGTCGCCAATCATTGGGATAGCTTTCACTATGACACTCTGGGGAACCCCATCAACCCCCTTTGCCTGCGAGGAAAAATGCGATATTGCGAGAACAACATCTGCCAGACTAATAGGTTTGAAGGAAAAACCCTCCTCACTCGCAGTTAAAATAAAAGAGAGAGAGAGTATACATCTACGTACGCGCATATATGTTTATATGCGCACGTGTGTATGTATACGTGAGCAGTGTGTGTGTGTGTGTGTGTGTGAGAAAAAGAAAGAGAGAGAGAGAGAAAGAGAGAGAGTATGCATCTACGTGCGCGCATGTATGTTTACATGTGCACGTGTGTATGTATATGTGTACGCAGGTGTGTGTGTGTATATACGCGTGTGTATATGCGTGTGTGTGTGTGTGTGTGTGTAAGCTTCTAGTGTTGCCAGAGTCGTCTACCCTTTTAATTTTTATTGTTTATTATGATAAACAATTTAGATAATTTAAGATTATTTTATTTAGATAATTTAAGATTATTTTATTTAGATAATTTAAGATTATTTTAATTATTTGTTTATAGTTTATCATTAAAATTATCATAATGGTTTGATAAGATATCTTAATTACTGATAAGATAAGGTACCGTCAAAGGGTGGTGTCAGGTTACCGGTGGCGCCAGGGGGTGTCGGGTTACAAGATAAGGTAGACCGTTATGGAGGAGTGACGTCATTTGTTTTGACTCCCCATAACGGTCTACTTACTAGTAAAAGCAAATCAAGGTATACCAGATAGTTTCTTTAAGTATAGCTCAGTTCATTTGTATGATTTATATTATAAACTTTAAATGCCTTTTACTCAAATTTAGTTTTTTCATACTTTTTGTGTACTTGCTTCAGCTTTCTGAAGGAACCGTACCATCAATCCTGATGAACCAAATTGGAAAACCTTCCTTATGAGTATGGTTACAAACTGAGCGGAGCAGAATTGGCAAAGACAAGTTCGAAGTGAATGTTACGTATGTTTACATATGTAAAATTCACTATAATTACTAATATTGTGAATATATGTTTAATTAATTCCATTAATTTTATGTCTTTTAGGAATCTGTTCCGCTTAGTTTGAAACCAGACTCATAAGGAAGATTAGGCACTTTGGTTCTTCAGGATTAATGGTACGGTTCCATCAGAAACATGCGGCAAGCAAACAAAAGTGATTAAAATCATGATTTTTGGTAAGCAAATATCTTTAATTGTTTCTAAATATTATACTAACTTTATGCATATTATTTATGTATAAAAGTGATGTATAATACTTAGATTTCAAACGAAAAATGAAGTTTTGAGAGCACCTACATATATTTATTTTTAACAGCACTAATAATTTTTCTTTTTTTTTCCAGTTTTTAACCCTGCCATAAGCCCTTAATATAACATAAGATTATTAATTAAATTCATTTTTCCACAAAAAACATACTTCTTACTTGTCTATGACTATGTCTATGACTTGTAACGTGGAATTTTCGCGCCCGCACGAGGATTCCAGATAGTGTACAAAATATTTCTAAGTTGCGCGGCTGACTCCTCCTTCTCGGCTTGTGGAATTCTGTAATGGTGAAAAGCGGGACAGTGGTGGCAATTCGGGTTAAACAAATATAAAACGCTGATAGCTAGAATTAAATAAACACAATAGCTAGAATTAAATAAACAATATATTCTCGTATTAAATTACACGATTAATGATTCAACAGTTAATATTGAGTTTAAATAAAACATGGGCACGCGGCCATATAACTAAATCCAGAACTCCAGTGGTAGCTGAAAACGGGATCGCGAAACTTTCCTCCACGATTGATTCTATTTATTAGGCAAACAAATAAAAGGAAATGGTTCTCCGCTGTAAAACGCGAAAGTTTCCTCTACATCCGAAATCAAAAATCCGCTCATCAGAAATATTTAGAATAAAATATTACCGAATTCTTCTATGAATATGATTGACTCAATTCCTCTACTATTCTTTTCTCCACAACTGTGAACTCCAGTCGAAAAGAATAATCAAAGGGAGACGATAAACTCTTTCCAAAAACTCCTCCAAGAAAACTCGAGCACCAAACCAAAATGGCGTCCCCAAAAAGAAAAGCAATCAACTGCTGAAAAACCAACTATTTGCGGCAAGCACCAGTGACGTAATGGCCGAGGCCGACTCTCCGCTTGAGGAAGGATGTCGCGTTTCCCACCCGGTCTCCTTCTTCACGGAAACGCCGTCTCGGCCTCCAAAATTACACAATTGGTCCTTCTTCCTAGAACAATCCTCAATTGTTTTATCGAGAACTACACCAATCTATTTCTCTATCTATGAGTTTCCCCAGCGCCCTTTTTTCCAAATCCTAATTTATTTATTGGCTTAGAACTCAATTGTTATCCTCTATTTATTTCCTCGATATGCAAATCCGCGCCCCCTTTATCGATATCGATCAATTAATCAATAAATGTATCCATCCTGTGGCGCCACCTGTAGATAACGCGTTAGACCCGCGCGACATTCAAAAATCCACTATTATATGTACATCACCATAGATCGATTACCATCTGACTACTAAAGATCCCTAGTCTATATATTCCCCTATACTTCGTTATGACTTACGGCAGTCAACATAAAGTTAACTGTACCGCGACGCGACATAATCACGCGTTCCCAAATACGCCGAGTGTTCTCAACATCATCAGCTTTGATCCTCTATATCTTTCTCTCTCTCTCTCGCGCGCCAATTCCCTCTCTCTCTCTCTCTCACGCGCCAACTCCCTCTCTCTCACTTCCTGCCGTACCCCCTCTCTGAGCGCCGGCGCGCTGCGCAGGTGCGACTCGAAACCTCACATCCCGCGCTCCGCACGCGGTCGGTCAGAGGCACTTCCTGCGAGCGCCACCGAGCGCTGGCTCCGCTCCAGGAGCTGTCAGCAGGCCGAGAGTGAGTCAGCTGCTTGTACAAATAATATTCACGACGCAGCAATAATTATTGCTACGTCGCAACACCCCCCACAAAACCTTGGATACAACTGAATATCCAAGTTTTCCTCTATAACCTCTACAACCTCTACAAGACCTGAAAAGAAAAACCTCCACAACATCCTGGAAGAGCTTTGTTTCTCACTTATGAGCACTCAAATGAAAGCTTGGGATAAAACTAACAAAATCACATCAGGGTCATAAATTCTGAAGTGGCTTCTATCAAAAGATATTGTGAAGTGAAAGTTCGGGATCATGAATTTTTCTCAGCGAAAATTCTTCTCCCGGAGAAAATGTTCTCCGCGGAAGTACGTCATCGTTCGTGTGACGTCAGCTCTACGTATACTTTTTCATGTATACAGTTCATGATTCTGTAGAAGAGCAGACGATGGTGTATTTACATTTCTTGATTTTTCAATACAATAACACAAATGCAGTGTTAAAGAATAATAAGTATTGTACGATAAACTACCAAAGTGATTTTATTTTCAAAATAATATGCAATTTATAAAGCTGTGTTTGGTTAAATATTTGAAAACTGTCAGATACAATTAAGAAAAATGTTTCACAAACATAACTAACAGCCTAGAATTAGATAAGTATTTAGTTTTACTTTTTTTATAAATATGCAATACATGAAAGTTTCATGAACTGATTCTTTGTTAAAATATATCCTTTTATTTTTTAGGTTGTTTTTTACTATCAAATTATATAAAGAAATAACTTTTTTGTGATGTGACAAGCTAGTGAAATGTTAAGAATTCATCTTTCAAGAAAGTTTCTACGTTGTTGAAGAGGATATGTAACTTTTTCTATCGTCTCCTGGGAGGTAGACTCTCAGGCTGTATGTCGATAGGGATCCTTATGAATAGCTAGTGAAAGTGTTTTATTTTCTTGGTTCACGAATCGAAGAAAATTTCTACATAGAGAATATTCAGTTTATATAAGGAAAATATTTTTTAGTGTTGTGACAAGTTAGTGAAGTGTCAAGAATATTCATTGTTCATGCAAGAAAGTTTCTACGTTGTTAAAGTGGATACGAACAATTAATAACTTTTTCTATCGTCTTCTGAGAGGTAGACTCTCAGGCTGTATGTCGAAAGAGATCCTTATGTATAGCTAGTGAAAGTGTTTATTTTCTTGGTTCAAGAATCGAATAAAGTTTCTACATAGAGAATATTCAGTTTATATAAGGAAAAAATTGTCTTGTGTTCTGACAAGTTAGTGAAGTGTCAAGAATATTCATTGTTCATGCAAGAAAGTTTTTACGTTCTTGAAGTCGAAATAAATAATTAATAATTTTTGTATCGTCTCCTGGGAAGTAGACTCTCAGGCTGTATGCCGAAAGGTATCCTTGTGAATAGCTAGTGAAAGTGTTTTATTTTCTTGGTTGAAGAAACGAAGAAAGTTTCTACGTACAGAATATTCAGTTGATATAAGGAAATCATTTTCTTGTGTTGTGACAAGCTAGTCAAATGTCAAGAATATTCATCGTTCATGCAAGAAAGTTTCTACGATTGTTTTAGTACTTATAAATAATTATTAACTTTTTCCATCGTCTTCTGGGAGATTCCAAGACTCTCAGGCTGTATATTTTGGGACTAGGTTTAAATTGTAAAACAATAACTATCAGACTATAATAGTTTGGATGAATTTTTTACAATAAATAAAAATATTGATTAATTATTTATATTATACTATAATTTTTTTATTTCATAATAAGCGCACAATTTTTTTTAGTATACACTATATAATAGGCGAACAGATATATTTGGATAGCAGATTATCAATGACTTGAGTAGTAGACGTGCCACCTCTGTTCTGTTATACGTTCTTGATACACGGATGAAGCTCGAAATATCCGTCGCCAACGTATGTTGCATTATAGTTTGTTACATATATAATTATTGTATTCTTAGTATGTGTTCTGCGTTTGATGTATGTATTGCGGGCTTTATATAGGCCGAATTTCAGTCGAGACACTAGTTGTTGTCCAGCCTCGGCCGGTGCCATATTGCCATCTAATGGCACCGGTAAAGAACCGTACTGTTTTTATAATTTCTCGATTCAAAATCCTGTAAGTAAAAAATTTTTTTTTAAAAAAAGTTTTGTAAATTTCAATTAAATTTGTACGTTTTAATTATAGCGCCATATGCGATATTCCTTGTCTTTTTACGATGTGAAAGATGGAGGTTTTTTACATATTAGGTAAAGATTTTTTCAATAATTTGTAATTAATTTAAACTTTAAATTTATACTGTGTAATGAATTTTCAAATATTTTATAACCTTGTATATAGCCACTGAAGAGGGGATACATATATCCTGAAACGTTTGGCGAATTTTGTATAAATAAAACGATTTGGCTCGAAGAGATGCATAGTAAATTATTTACAATATTCCAACATCGAGCGATAGATTCACATTTAAACAGATTATCAATGATTTTAATTATAAAAAAATATGATCTAATGCAAAAAATTACCAGTATTAATCATATATTCATATTAATGGATTTGACTTACAACGAGAAGCTAACTCTCCATACTATACACAAGATAATAATGAAATACATATATTACGATAGCAGTAGATGATGAAAGATTTTATTTAAAAATATAGGACCTAAAGCGAAATATTACCAGTAATAATAGTAAGCCTGCATTATATTAACACATTAGCCTTTCGAGAGCTAGCTCTCGATACTATAGATTTTAGCTGTATTTGGGCACTTCTGTTGCACTTTATCAGAAGACTATTTGTCTCAGCATTTTTATTATTTCACACTCAAAGTCTTATAAACCACTAAATAATTTTAGGTCTTTTGAATTAAAATGCTGTAATACTTGCTCCGATGCTCCGATGCTCCGATATAGTCGAATCTCTATCTTTTCTATAAACGTTATACCTATGCAGACCCAATTCACAAGAGTTGATATCACTTTTAAGCTATGTTGCAGTTAAGATAATAATACTAAGAGATACCAAAAATTGATCTAGTTATGACTTAAATAAAGAAGATTTACGAACAATTGAGCCAGCATTTTGATAATATATTATTAAATTTGTAGTTGCTAAAGACGGGTTAAAGGCTGCAGACGTTCCAATGTGTTTTTTAGATTGCGAGTGTTGTTTGCAGAATCCAATAAGTATGGCGCATTACCAAAATATTTTATCTTAAGCTTATCTTCAGGGTGCTGCAAATTATGCTGTTCACAGACACCCATAAGCTTTTTCACACAATTCTGTTGAAGACGTGTTTTATCTGTCTTCACACTTATATCCATAGGAAGCTTCGATGCATTGTTAATAACTTTAAAAACATCCTGTCGGGATGAAACAGTAATACAAATAGGACGAGTTTTAGTATCTTGGTAGGTTCCCAGTCGTTTTATAGTAGTATTATTGACATTGAGATTAATAATTCCTTTGAGCAAGTTGGATACAATAGTGAAATCATGGTGGTACAAAGCAGAAGCAACCAACTTAGAGTCTTCCACACCATGTATAATAAAGTTGTTTGCTCCACCATTTATATTGTTGAGCTCTGACGATACATTATTATTAATTCTACGTAGGCTGTGCGGATCATTGCTTGCTGCTTAAGGGGTTATGACAGTGTTAAAAGTCTAAAACAAAATATTTTTTTTGAAAGCTGTCAAAGTTTTATTATTTAGGCAATCATAATAGAACTGCTTGTATTTTAAAGTGTTTATTGTGACCTTCAATTTAAGCTATAGAGTTCTTGAAAATATTAATTTTTCATCTCGCAAATCTATTATTAGTAAGACATGTTTTTGACAGTTTTCCAAAAAAAATTTTTTTTAGACGTTTAACACTCTCATAACCCCTTAAGAGAGACAATCTCCATTTTATTCTTATCAATATCATTTCTAAATTCTTCTAATTGCAGCTTCATATCCTATTGAATGCCTTTTCTTAACTCTACTAATTTACTGTCCATGAGATCACCCAGTAACTTTACCAAACTATTCGTATTCGTATCCTGGTTAACAGACATATCCATATCATGAATTCCACGAGAGTTAGAGATATTCATTGTAGTTGACTGGGTGGTAGCATTCAATGATATTTCTAATAATACAGCTTGGCAACTTTTACACAATTGATTTTGTAGGGCTTCCGGAATCACCACACGAGACGTAAGCGTCTGCTTTGCAGCGTAAAGTTCATGATATGAAACATTACAATTGTTGCATTTAATTAAAGTACCTCCAGCTCTTTCAAATTAAGAGTACGCACAAGCCATGCTGCTAAGATATAGGTTAACTAGCATATATACAGTGTAGTTAAATAATCGAGTTAGCAAAAGATTGAGAATAATATATTCACTAATTCCCCTAAAAACAGAGCAAAATTCTCAAATGAGGGCTATTTTAGTATATATAATATAGTTAAACAATCTTGATAATAATAATAAAACTATATAAAAGCTAACTATCAAGACAGTTTTTATGACAAGTTCATCGGATCACCTGTAACAGAGAAAGAATAATTTATTTAGAAATAAAGAATCATGTTCTAGTATCACAATGTTAATTTATTTGGAGATAATTAAAATATACGTATCTGACAGAGTGAAATCCATTAATAGTATTTTGATCCTGATGCCATCTTTTCTGTAAATGCATTTTGACACTTGGAATTTTTTGCAGGTTCTAGATTAAACGTTATTGCACACGCCTAGTATGAGTTTTAGGAGTTTTTAACGCACTTTAAATAATATAATTTCTGATAAACTTGGAGATCCACGCGGAGGTTATAAACTAGCAGAAACCAACAGTAGATTAGTACTTCAGGTTAAATCTTCGAGCATATACACATAAAGGAAGCATCCTGGGTTAAAATCGCGTGAGTTTTATAGGTATACCCTCCCTTCCGAAACTCCGCGTCACCGCTTGGCGGTTAGTCGTCTGGAAGGCGCACATTTGGTGCTCACTAAATTAACGCAAGAATAAAACTGAAATTATACAAATTATTCATCATTGGATTATAAAATATTTTTAAGGTTTCAGACTTAGCCTGTGACTCCAAGAATAGACAGACAAAAATTGTATAAAAATTTGAATGATAATGATGAAAATCTCGGGCGATATTCCTACATATATACGCTACGGGCTATACAGACTTCAAGTCTTATAGGTATAGGCGGGGGGTCACTTAGCCAATCACGTGCGCGGAAAAGAGTGAGTGGAAGAGAGTGGGGATACCGCTAGAAACATCGCACTTGCCATATAACCTGCTTCCTCTATGTGTATATGCTCGAAGGGTTAAACATAGTTATAGTACGAAAATCGGTTGGCACCAAGTTATGGGGATATAAAGATTCCTATAACGAAGCTATGAATTATTAGTCTACTGTTGGTTTCTGCTGATTACAACCTTCGCGTGGATCTCCAAGTTTAGTCCGGGAGTCCTGGCATTTTGTCGTGCACTTTCTTCAAAAAATTTTTTGACAGTCAAAATTTGTTTGTGGTAACCTGCTGAAAGTAACCCTAAATTCTCGACTTCGGACCTGATCGGGAACATTGTTATTATTGCAAAATAAACTTCAAAAAAGTACTTTTTTTTAGTTTTCCGCGGTTAGCGTTTTTGTAACGCATTTTATGCAAAAAAAGGTAGAGAGGAAAGTTGTTTAGAATTGAATTTCCAATCAGACACATGTACTCCCGAATGCAAAATTAACTTTTTTCATCGCTAAATTGTTAAACAAAAAAAAACTTTTTCCAAATTTTCACATTGCCACAGTATTTTCAAAAAAAAGATCTTTTTCGCCGGATAAGCTCTCAATGATGACTTTTAGTACAAACAATCTAAAAATCGTTGCCCGATCTGTATATCTCAAAATGGCGTCCTATTGCAAAATTATTTACCCGAAAATTTCAAATTCATTTCAAATTTGCCCATGGAACGATAAACGGATCCAACTGCGCTTAATCGATAGTTTTCGACGTACTTAATAAATGCATTTTAAAGTACTTAAAAAACCATGAATTTTCGTAAAAAAATCGTCAAGATCCGACCAATAGGAGCCGAGATACGAAATTTTTTTCAATCGACGATTACACCGAAACTATTTAATATTTTTTAATGAATTTTCACACAATGCTTGTTCAAATGATGCTCTAGATGATAGCATTTTTCTTAATAGTTGTAATGGACTTAATTCTTATACATGGACCGATGAACGGATGCGAGATCAGCGCGCGCGGCCGCGCGACTGCTCCGGCCGGGCGGCGCGGTGGTGGAGGGGGACCGCCGCTGCGGCTTTCGTGAACCTTAGATGCAAATTGATTTTCTCGGCAACCAAAGGTCGCACGGTAATGCTTTTTTTTATTTTATGTGTTTTTTCCTCAACTTTCACGTCGTGTCAATGAAATTTACATGAGTGCAATGCAAATACCCGAAAATTACGTTTTTTAGATGTAAATTGAATTTCTCGGCAACCAAAGGTCCTACGTCAATGCTTTTTTTTTAATTTTATGTGTTATTGCCTCAACTTTCACGTCATGTTAATTAAATTTTCATAGGTGCCATACAAACACAAGAAAATTTCATGTTTTCTGTTATCTGCAGTACTACATAATGTATTCATATTTTGTATATATAAGTGTGTATATTAATTTTAAAAGCTCAGTACAAGGATAGTGTTTGCTTACGATTTCTGCATTAAACGAAATTAAGGAATTAATGTCCATAAAATATAATTGTATACAACTTTCTGGAGCTGCATTGAATTTAATCGATTTACATGAGATTATACTTATGTATATAAATGTTTGTACATGTATAAAATAACTTTTTATCTGTTTCAACAGCGAATATGATTTTTTTGTAAGATCCTACGTGTATATACGCATACAGCACGCACAGATACACACACACGCACGCGCAGTACACAAACATACACACACGCGCGCGCGCAGCACACTAACATACACACATGCGCTTGCGGGGGTTTTTTATGGCATAAAGTGGAGAATGGATTATAACGTATAGGAGAGGAACTGTCACTTTTAGCGCAGTATGAGGAAAAATTGTTTAATAAGAATTAAATGCATGCACATTTTTTTAATTTTCAAATATTACATATTTTAATCTGTATTGACACAAAAAAATTAATGTAGCTAGAAAATAAAATGATAATTATGAGTGTTAATTCTGTTTACTCTTTTTGCTTGGCGGAGGATTTAGATCATGGTTGTCGTCATCATCGTCATTGTCTATATAAGCGAAGTTAACGTCACTTTCTAGCGCTGGTAGTTGCATTTCTTCATTTTCTAAATTTTCAATTTCACCTATAATCGGTAGATCTGTTAGGATATCATCAGCATCCTCATCAGAATCTTCTTCATTAATATCTATTTCAGCTATGTTAGCGCAATTTTTGCCTTCACAATTTTTACACAAAATCGTGCATAAAATACTCATTTTTTTACAGCTACATCTTTGAGTATTGCATCCTGTAGTACAAGCGCAAGACACTATTTTTAATAAATTTTCTGGTATTGTTAATGCATCTGTAGTTTTAGGTAGTAAGCCAAGTTTTGTTTTCTTCCAGCCCCAATCTACTGCATTCAGTGAACTATCCATTTCCCATTGTCGCAGCTGAAAGTATACTCTGAAACAATGGCACTTGCTCCCTCTGTTGGAGGAAACATAGATAAAGTAAACTTTTTTTGCAAAGATAATCTTTTAAACATGATAAACCTCCATAACTCTAGAGGCTCATCAATATTTTTTTGTCCATAAAGAAATTTAATCAGCTTTATACCAGAATTAACAATATTTTTTTGATCGACGTTTCCCTCGTTAAAGAACCGTATTTCATTTAATAATTTTAAAATGTTTTTCAATGTATTGACAATTTTAGCTTTTCCTAAATTAAAGAAAGAGGATGTTGTGTCGCAACCAGAAAATGCATGCAAAAAACCAACAAAATCCTTTAATTCTTCATAATTAAATCTATTACTAGTATAAACTTTAGTTATTGTTTTTCCAATTTTGGGTTTTAAAAAATAAATATTTGTTTTATTTCTCGCTAACTGTGATAAAATTACTAATAAATCTACATTTTCTCCTACAATTACAACAGATTCAAAACTAGACGAATAATTTATAGCAGTGTGAATAATTAAGGCATCGGCATCTTCAGGGGCTTGTTTAGAAAAAATGGCAGTTTCCTTCAAATGTTCACATAATAAGTTGATTATTCTTTTTTTATTTTTTTCATTGGATAAAAACTTTGATTGGGGTATGGCCTTCATATTACCTTCTAATTCTATTTCTGGTGCAGTACTATTTTTGTAAGCGTCTTAATCGTTCTGAGTTTTTTGTGCTATTAGCATAATTCTCATCGGGATAACCATCAAAAACAATGCAACATTGATGACCTTTATCGATAGTAAGAAGTTTTATGTGTTGAATATATTTTTGACAAATATCATTGTATGTTGAATTTGCATCCTATACTACTCTGTGTAAAAGAAATCCACCATCCACAACATACATTGCGTGTTTGAAAGTCGGGATTTGATTTAAGCTGGTGAATAAATCATAAAATTTAGACTTAGGGGTTTTTCTCATTCCGTTTTCATCAAATAAAGTGACAGGAAATGGAGCCAATTCATAAGCAAAATAATTCTGCAAATCTGTATCACTTTTACTTAATAAACAGATTCGTTGAAACAAAAGTGTAGAATCTATTTTAATATCATTTTCTGATCTTTTCTGAGCATTTGAATCAGGCAAAGTTTTTACCCGATTTTTTCGTGAAAATGAAACAGTTTGCATGTTTTTTCCGATCATGTTTTTTATAGACGTGCATCCGGCTGCGAAGGCTTTATAACAATTAACAGTATCATCTCCAACAAGGCCTGAACTTATACACATTATATTATTATTTTGCAGAAAAGGATTGTGAGCAACCAACCAATCGTAAAACTTAAGTGCATCAGCATTGTCTCTTGCATTTCGCGCATCAGCCGCGTCAACATGTTGCTCACTGTTACTGTTTAATGCTAATTTACAAAAATCGAGCATATTTATGTTAACATCTAATAAATTAGGCATACAAAGAATCCATTTTGTTAAAACTGATTCTGTAACACCTCTACCACGTGTCAAACCTCCGGTACTGTGCATTGCTTTCATTAGAGTCTGTTCAATGGTCATATCACTCCATACTCCACAACGAAATTTATCAGATCTTCTTATTGTAAAGTAACCATCACTGACAAATTTTTCATACTCTGTAGGAGGCATTATACTTCTAAGTTTCAGCATATCTTGAACATACATGTGAGCTGACTTTGCGTATAAATAATGTCCGCTAGCATGAAAAAAAGGAAACATTTTCTGCACCACATCAATATGTTGCTGAAAATTACCCGTTCGTTCAGCTTCTATAAATTCCTTTACAAGTGTAATCATATGAAAATATTGAATCCATAATTTAGCAGTCGGACCAATTTGAGATAAATTATTTAAGCAAACGTTGAATTTTTCTGAAATTACTTTAAATTCTTCACTTTGAAAATGTTCTGGACTGCCATCACTGGTTATAAGAAGTATAGTTTTTTTTAACACTTCTTTTTCTTCATTATTCAGTATCACTTTAGATAGAATAATTTTCTCAATGGCAAAATGCGCTAAAAAATGGGCTCTAACGGAGCGAGCATATTCGTGACCTTCAAGCATACGTTTTACAGTTTTTGGTGCAAATGCTTTACAAAAAAGATCGTTCAATCCACTATTATCCATTATAAAGCCTACTGCTCCTAAAAAGGACATTAGTAAGTGAAATCCTCCAAGTCTAACAACAATATTTTTCAATTTTGAACCTTCAGGTAATGAAGGTCTAACTATGTCTCTCGCTTTCCAATATAGTGGTTGATCAAATGTTACAAAAGCAATTTTTTGATTTAAAGATATACTTTGTTCAGCAGCTGAATGAAGAACAGTATAAATTATATCGTAATTACTAGGATAAGCATTTACAAAAGGTAAAAATATTATTTGAGATTTGTGAGCTATCGTACCGTATTTAATATTCTCCCGATAACTATTCCAACCTACCGTTTCCGGGTTTTCATTTTTTGCATATGCCCATAAAAACTCAAGAGAAGATATTTTAGGATTGTAAGTGATACTGTTGTATTGGAATAAATCTTCAATATTAATACGTGAAAGTCCGGTCCATGCACTTTTGTCAAAATGCTTTAATTGTATACAATTCATTTGGCTGATTGTTTCGGAGGAAATTTGCTGCTTAATTCTAGGAATTTCAACTTCCGATAAAATTAAAGATGCAGGTGTAACACACATTATGCCTCCCATTGCATGAAACGTTTGAAGTCCGTCCTTAGTATTAAGATTGTGATCTGCATTGTCAAAAACGAATTGACAGTAACATCGAGTCAAATCGGGCTTATCATTATTCATAAGACTCGAAACTTGAAATTGCATACATTCTTCGTACGTTGCACAAAAGCCCATGGATGATAACAACCGTATAATTTCTTTTGAACCTGTTTTACTGTGTAAGAAGGCGGCAAGACCGATTTGTAAAGTATGTGTGAATATGTGTATAACACAATATTCAAAGACTTTATCCCTCGGTGTTTTTTAATATTATATAAAAGAGTCTATCGATCTCTCCGAGGCAAGTGTTGGGAAAAAGGTAAAAATTAATTTATACCATTTTTCCTTTTGTTTTTGAAACAAAAGGAAAAAGGTAAAAATTAATTTATACCATTTTTCCTTTTGTTTTTGAAACAAAAGGAAAAATGGTATAAATTAATTTTTACCTTTTTCCCAACACTTGCCTCGGAGAGATCGATAGAATCTTTTATATAATACCGATTTGTAAAGATGATAGAAATGATCGCGGTCTAGTTGCCGCAATAATGGCGTGCGCTATAGTCGTACATTTCACAGAATATTTGTCTGTTTTTTTTTATTATGTAAAATAATCTTATTTAGTAGTATTTTCAGAGTTTCTGGTATATTTTCTTCTGCTTGATCTGTAAATTTATGTGGAATAGGATAACTATCAAGCTCATACTGTTTCCCACGAATATCTTCCAAAATAATATTAGCTGTTGCATTAACTACACGTTCTCGCTCGCTGTTTAAATCATCAGAACGATTGGTATACCAAAAATCAGAAATAATATTAACTCCAGTACTTTTATAGGTTAAAATGTGATCATTTTTACTATTATCGCCTATAATAATGTCGTTTCCCAAATGCTCTTTCAATGTTGTTATCAAAAACCTTTTTGTAGGCAACTCTTCTTCATATGTATCTAAAATATCGTTTAAAGAGAATTGACATTCGTCTTTGTGACTATTGAAATAGTTAATGATATGTTCTACTGTTGGTTCAGTAATAACTTTTCGAGGAGTAGATTCATGTTGACTATAAAATTTAACAAGACATTTATGATGGTACCGGATCTCAGTCTTACGAAAATCTAAAGAACAAATCAAATCAATTAAATTAGTTCCTTCCTTATCATTTCTTAGTTTAGCAACTTCAAGTATTTTTTTAAAAGTTTTTTCATACGATATTATGTAAACTTGATCTCTCTTTTTTTCCGGTTTTCTGGTTTCTTTCTTTATAAAATCATCCGATGCATCACTCCGGCAAAAAATGCAGTTTTTGGCGAATTCAAATGCCTCTACCGATCGAGTAGAAAATTCGTCCAACATACCCGGATCTGACGTTTTAGAAGCGGCCTTAATATTATGTGCATGAGTGTACGATTTGTAACAACTTTCATGAACAAAAGATATCTTTTCTCTACTTATTTTCTTCATTAAATCATTATCATTTCTTTCAGCACTTGCTTTTCGTAATGTTTCAAATGATCTGCTTGATATTCTTATATTTGCCTCAGAAAATGCCGCAGTATTACATATAACGCATAATTTTGTTTTTTGATCCATAATGCACTAATCACAATTGTACTTATAAACAATACTTCATTATTATAATAAACAGAAAATTTATATTACTCAGCTCTTTTACACTGTACTCACTGAAAATTTAAACTACACTGTTTTGCGACTTTCATCGTCCTGCTACTTATATACGAGAGCCTAGCCTTGTTCTTTATATTGCTGAATGAAGTCACTAAGATTTGTCATCCCCTGTTCTATTAATCGAACTGAATTATTCAGTACGCAAGACTATAAAGAGAATAGCGCAAATCAAGGTATGTTTCAATCTGACCTACAATGTAATTTATAGCAACATTGTATGCAGAAATGATCTTGACATAAAAAATGTGTATACTCACTCGATGGTGTATACATATACATATATATATATATATATATATATATTTCATCATAAGTATAGTACGTAGTATACGCATATCAGAGTTGTATATAGAGGAAAAATATTTAATTTATTGACGTGAAACTTGAGAAACAAAACTTGAAATTAAAAAAAAGCATTACCGCAATAGGACCTTTGGTTTACTTTTTAAACCATTTTCTCCCCTCTACGCTATGGAAAAACGCGCATGCGTGTGTAAGATCCTACGTGCATATACATTATACACGTAGGATCTTACAAAAAAATCATATTCGCTGTTGAAACAGATGAAAAGTTATTTTATACATGTACAAACATTTATATACATAAGTATAATCTCATGTAAATCCTTGTATTGAGCTTTTAAATTAATATACACACACATATATACAAAATATGAATACATTATGTAGTATTGCATATAACAGAAAATATGAAATATTCTTGTGTTTGTATGGCACTTATGAAAATTTAATTTACATGACGTGAAAGTTGAGGCAAAAATACATAAAATTAAAACAAAAAGCATTAACGTAAGACCTTTGGTTGCCTTTTTAAACCATTTTCTCCACTTGACGCAATGAATAAGCGCGTATATGGGTGTATGTGTGTGTGCCGCGCGCTCGTATACACATACGATTTTAAAAACGTTACACATGCGTAAATATATATAGAAATAAGTATGTTATCCTATGAAAATCGATTAAATTCAATGCTAGTTTAAAAAGTTTTACATAACGCGAAGCGATAAATTATAGTTGAAAAACATATTTTATCGACATTAATTCCTTAATTTCGTTTAATGCAGAAATCGTAAGCAAACACTATCCTTGTACTGAGCTTTTAAAATTAATATACACACTTATATATACAAAATATGAATACATTATGTAGTACTGCATATAACAGAAAACATGAAATTTTCTTGTGTTTGTATGGCACTTATGAAAATTTAATTAACATGAAGTGAAAGTTGAGGCAATAACACATAAAATTAAAAAAAAAAAGCTTTGACGTAGGACCTTTGGTTGCCGAGAAATTAAATTTACATCTAAAAAACGTAATTTTCGGGTATTTGCATTGCACTCATGTAAATTTCATTGACACGACGTGAAAGTTGAGGAAAAAACACATAAAATAAAAAAAAGCATTACCGTAGGACCTTTGGTTGCCGAGAAAATCAATTTGAATCTAAGGTTCACGAAAGCCGCAGCGGCGGTCCCCCCCCCCCACTACCGCGCCACCCGGCCGGAGCAGTCGCGCGGCCGCGCGCGCTGATCTCGCATCCGTACATCGGTCCTTGTACAAGAATTAAGTCCATTAGAACTATTAAGAAAAATGCTATCATCTAGAGCATCATTTGAACAAGCATTGTGTGAAAATTCATTAAAATATATTAAATAGTTTCGGTGTCATCGTCGGTTGAAAAAAATTTCGTATCTCGGCTCCTATTGGTCGGATCTTGACGACTTTTTTACGAAAATTCATGGTTTTTTAAGTACTTTAAAATGCATTTTACCGCGTTTCTCTAACTTAAAAATTGGCGAAAATAAAAACTATTTATTGCTAAAAATGTTGTTAAATATTAATTTTAAGAAAATTCCTTTTTAGCATTTATTAAGTACGTCAAAAGCTATCGATTAAGCGCAGTTGGATCCGTTTATCGTTCCATGGGCAAATTTGAAATGAATTTGAAATTTTCGGGTAAATAATTTTGCAATAGGACGCCATTTTGAGATATACGGATCGGGCAACGATTTTTAGATTGTTTGTACTAAAAGTCATCATTGAGAGCTTATACGACGAAAAAGATCTTTTTTTTGAAAAAACTGTGGCAATGTGAAAATTTGGAAAAAGTTTTTTTTTGTTTAACAATTTAGCGATGAAAAAAGTTAATTTTGCATTCGGGAATCCATGTGTCTGATTGGAAATTCAATTCTAAACTACTTTCCTCTCTACCTTTTTTTGCATAAAATGCGTTACAAAAACGTTATTCGCGGAAAACTAAAAAAAGTGCTTTTTTGAAGTTTATTTTGCAATAATAACAATGTTCCCGATCAGGTCCGAAGTCGAGAATTTAGGGTTACTTTCAGCAGGTTACCACAAACAAATTTTGACTGTCAAAAAATCTTTTGAAGAAAGTGCACGATATCCCACTATTGAACTCCCTGACTCCCTGACTAATATGGATGTTGTTTTATAGAGCGTCAAAATATATTATGAATTTTTTCAGATTTTTTTCCATCAAGTACCTACGAGTTAGAGGGTCAAAAATTCATGGAATTCGTGTTTTTTTTCTCCAGGGGTGCAATTTTCAACAAAAGTGCATAGAATACCTTTTTTAGTAAATTTTTCCTATTTTACAAAAAAAATACTTTGAAAGTCATATATATATATATATATATATATATATATATTGTAACGGGGATTGTCCGCGTTAAATTTAGATTTCTTCTACTTGAATTCTCCGTGGGTTTTAGATAAAGGAGAACAGGGCTAATACATAAAACTATTAAATGAAACACACTTGACGTTCGGTAAAAGGCTATTGCGTATATTGAACTCAAAGGATGTAATGGTGTAAACAATAGATATATACACTAGTGCTTACTTTGCACACAAAATCCCGGTCGGGAGAGAGCTAATGATGTCAAACGCGCTGGTGAGAGTGAGAGAGAAAAGCTGGTACTTACAAATCAACAAAGTACGCTCGCACGAAGATCGATTGAAATGCGGTCTCGCTATGATTCAGCTTCCTATCCAATACCACACAACCGCAATTGTACAATACATCTTATGCGCATCCGCGTAGACGCAATTTGTACAACAATAAATAATGTAAATAGATCGGTGATGGTAAATAGACGCTCTCTTTCGCTCGAAATACAGCCTGCCCGCTCGATAGCTGAATCGAATCTCTCGCCCAGCCTAACGTGACGCTACGAGCTTCTCTCTCTCGCGCGCTCTCACCACACGACGCGTTCGTGAATACATCAGCTCTCGAACAGCTCTGGTGCGCGGGAACATCTAAAAACTCAACTCACATGCAAATATATAAGAACATAGGTATTACAATAAAATATGCATGCGGCGTGACGATACTCGTCACAATATATATATATATATATATATATATATATATATATATATATATGTTATCATTTTCTTAAGTTCAATTTAAACTCTAAAATCAGTGAAACTGAGATTTTCATCCAGAGTTGGACAACCAAAAAATTCATAAAAGAACCTTTTTATAGTTCGAAATTACGTGCAAACTTTCTGAGTATGCCTCAAAGATTAATACGAATTTCGAGAACTTTGACCCTCTGTAACTCGAAGGTAATTGATGGAAAAATTCATCAGATATTTTGACACTCTATAGAGCAATATCCATATATTTTTGAATAGGTAAAAAATAATTTTTTTTCGATTTCATCGTGAAACACAATGTCACACGATGCGAATGACAGCAGGTGTCACTGCTATATTGAGGCGAGGGACGCGCGGGGGTAATGGAAGAAGGCCCCTTTGTCATCGACGCCGTATTCGATTTGATTACGCCGGTGCGTACATTGAGTTGTCAAAACATCGTTTTCGAGACCACCTTTGTGGCTGAGATTATTCGTGCTTGCTGTGGAGAGAGAAATGGAGGGTCCGCTGTCGAGGTCATTATTGTCAGCGCGTAGGAGAAGGAGCTCCTTCTTCGTGCCATCCTTGATAGCAAGCGTGCGAGAGAACCCGTAAGCGGTACGGTGACTCGAGAGATTTCCGGAGAAGCGACTCACTCCGTGTATTAATAGTAAGTCGAATTTCATCTGATCGATTTCTTCGGCAAGTTCGCCGAAGACAAGTATTCTTTGCCACAGAATGCTCGTCTCTTTCTTGTCCGAGAGCATGCGTGAATCTCTCCGCTGTTGTGCATGCAACCATTGTAGGCGGATATCTTATGTATTACTTATAGGCCAAGCAATAGAGCTAAAAAAGGGACAATTTTCAAGTGGTAATGCTAACAGGTAGAGAAGTGCACGAATTGATCAGTAACAATGTGTACATTGATAAAACAATTATGCCCACCGATTTTTCTGGACATTGCATTTGTTATTAACAATTAACTTGCAAAAACGTGATTTTTTTGCAAGTTTTATCGGTTTTTCGCACATAAGTCAAAAACTATTAAAGATATGGAAAAAAATAATAATATGCATTTTATGTAATATTAAATTTCAAAGAAAATGAGCTATTGAAAAGCTCAGTAGCATGAATGGAAGCCGAGATATATAGAAGAAAGCGTTAAAATATGCCGAATTTTAAAAAAATCATAAGTCGGCCATTTTTTCACATTAAGAACTAAAATTTTGGGCTTAAGAAGGTATGCATACGTACTTTATAGAAAAAAAATTTGGCACTGTACAGCAATTATTTTTGCAGTTGTAGCGATGTGAATATTTACATGACCGAATTTGCAGTCGTTCCTGTTCATCTAATTTTGGTCCTATTTCAAAATTAAAAAAAGTTTTGTAAAGTTGACGTTTCACACAACAAAACGCATTGTTTACTTTTTCGATAGCATGCCTCTAAGCAGCCTAAAAAAGCGGTTAAACATGGGCAAAAACGCCGCGCGCGCGAAGAGTGGGGGACGCGTCGGTGATCGAGGGGAAGCGTATATACAGATATACAAGCGCGCTGCGCCTCGCCGCGCACATGAAGTATATCATTATAAATAAATGATCGAATGCCTCGGGTCGAAATACCCTGAATTAAAAAAAATGATTAAAATACATGCATTACTTCCCGAGTAAATGCATTGAAAAGATATACTTCTTGCGCGCGGCGAGGCATAGCGCGCTTGTATATCTGTACATACGCTTCCCCTCGATCACCGACGCGTCCCCCACTCTTCGCGCGCGCGGCGTTTTTGCCCATGTTTAACCGCTTTTTTAGGCTGCTTAGAGGCATGCTATCGAAAAAGTAAACAATGCGTTTTGTTGTGTGAAACGTCAACTTTACAAAACTTTTTTTAATTTTGAAATAGGACCAAAATTAGATGAACAGGAACGACTGCAAATTCGGTCATGTAAATATTCACATCGCTACAACTGCAAAAATAATTGCTGTACAGTGCCAAATTTTTTTTCTATAAAGTACGTATGCATACCTTCTTAAGCCCAAAATTTTAGTTCTTAAAGTGAAAAAATGGCCGACTTATGATTTTTTAAAAATTCGGCATATTTTAACGCTTTCTTCTATATATCTCGGCTTCCATTCATGCTACTGAGCTTTTCAATAGCTCATTTTCTTTGAAATTTAATATTACACAAAATAAATATTATCATTTTTTTCCATAACTTTAATAGTTTTTGACTTATGTGCGAAAACCCGATAAAACTTGCAAAAAAATCACATTTTTGCAAGTTAATTGTTAATAACAAATGCAATGCCAAGAAAAATCGGTGGGCATTATTTTTTTATCAATGTACACATTGTTACTGATCAATTCGTGCACTTCTCTACCTGTTAGTACAAAAATCGTGAAAAAAACCTCTATTGATTGGCCTATTATTGCAAATACACAAGTCTACAACTCATTCTTTTAGTTTAATTACGCAGTGTTTATTTTCCCGCGCCCTATACTTCGTCCTTTTGCTTTTGAACTCCAATATTGGCTACGTTATTAAATGCTAACGTGGATCATCGAAGAGCTACACCGGAGCAGCATCTTGCAAGGTAATACTCGGTGACGCCCCGTGACACACCCATATATTAATTATTTTTATTTTGAGCTTTAATTTTACGCTCGAAATTTGATTTTTAAACGGCTGACCTCAGAATCCGAAGAGTAATAGGGTTAAAGAATTTCAATTTTAATTTCTGCCTTAATACTCTATAATTGATAAATAAAACCTGAAGAGCGACATTTTTGTTCTTAAACGACTGACCTCTGAACTAGAGGAGTTATAGGGTTAAAGCATTTAAGTTTTAGTTTTCTTCCTTAATACTGTATAATCGATAAATCTAAATAAATCTAGCGGAGCGAAAAGCTTAAAATATTTAGATATTATTTTTATCATTCAAATTACGGTTAAACTCAATAATTCCATAAATTTTCGGGTTATTTCGTCACCCCTCACCGCCCTTCCTCCCTCTTACTCTTGTTGCCCCCAAAATGAGTTTTTTTCCGTTTTTTCGTTAAATTTGTACTCAAATTTCCCTTCTCCCGTTATTTCCAAATTTGTCCCGAATTTTCCAAATTTTTTGCATTTTTTCCCATATTTTTCCAATTTTTTATCAAATTATTGTCAGAAGATCCCTCTTCCATTGTTTTCGAATTTTTTTCGATTTTACCCCATTTTTCTGAATTTTTCCGATTTTTCCTATATTATCGCATTTATACAATTTTTCTGTAATTTTTCCATTATTTTTCAAATTTTCTTCAATTTTTTGTATCCCACTTTCATTACTTCTGAATTTTTTACATCTTTTCCGATTTTACGGAATTTTTCCGATTTTTCCGAATTTTTCCTGAAGTTTTCACAATTTTTATTAATTTTTTCTGAATTTTTTGAATTTTTTCGCAATTTCCCTCTCCCAATTATTTACGATTTTCCCCGATTTTTCCGAATTTTTCTCGATTTTATTCACTGCTCATCTTCGTTGTAAATTTTAGAAATAAAAATGCGCGCTTGAGTTACGGGGTTTTCCAAAATACTCCTTAATTACGGGGTTCTCCAAGTAACTGCCGAGTTACGGAATTCTCCGAGCAACTCCTGAGTTGTGGAGTTCTTTAAGCAACTCCCGAATTACAGGGTTGTTCCACCCATCCGTCGATATGGAAGGGAGATATGATAGAGATGATCTTATTATGTTGTCCATAGGGATCAGAAATTACAAGCGAATTTACTCTATTTAACTTATATGCAGCGTAAAAAATTTTAAAATAAGTATAAGAGCATTATTCACGCAAGGCAGATAGATAATGAGACATGACCTTCTTATGTGGTCCAGAAAACTTTTTGTAAATATGTACGGAAATATTATTGATGTAAGAAACTAAAGAGAAATATTCCTGAGATGTGATCCAGTAGGAATAGATGTGACGATTGATTTTGCTTATATTTATGTAATAATACTGTGTTGAAAAAAATTTTAATTTGAGAGTTTATTTTTTCTAGTCTTGATACATAATATATTAAATATTAGAAAAGAAACAAAGCTCACACTGCTTCATGTCCCGGAGACACATGTACAACATACACGTATACTTGCCATCGTGGCGCTATCGTGCCTCTTGATCAGCAATAAATTTGTGACTACAAAATCCTCACTATCTATCAGAAGATCGGTAGGCGTAATTATTTATGTCATAATAATTATTACATAAGTTCACTTGAAAATTCTCAACGAAAAATATTTTTTTTATTAACACTTATCAACACTTTACATAGGCATAGAATATTTACCTCATTTGGTTTATTAAGTAAGCAAACATCTTTTCCATCTTTAAAAGCACCTATGTAATCGGATTTACTGCATTCGGAAAACTTATAAGGCTGTACATTTTCCAATCCAACTATTGATTGAGCCATTATACACCCATGCCAATCATGACATCGACACTCTGATCCTACAAAAAATAATTATAAATATAAATATCTAATATCTAATTTAAGTATTTAGGATATTAATACATTTATTATCAATTATTAGAAATAAAAGAGGTTAAATTTCTAGATATTTTGAGAAAAGTAAAACAGCTCATACTCATGCCTCATCCCTGAAATGTAAGCCGTAATAAATATATTTAGATGAGTGTGTATACACTATCTAATATGATTTTATCCCTCGGTAGTTAGTTAATATTCTTTTGTTGACTTATATCGATCTCTCCGAGGCAGTGGTTACGAAAGGGTTTAAGAAAACAAAATCCCTTTCTTTTTAAAAAACGACGTTTCGGCGATCATTGTCGCCCTCATCAGGAAAATATTGGAGCAGATATGATTTGTGTACATCTCGATAATCCTTTCCCCCAGCTAGTTAACAGCGGAGGAAGAGAGAGGCCGAGTGACACAGCTATTATTTATGCGGCAATGATCGCCGAAACGTCGTTTTTAAAAAGAAAGGGATTTTGTTTCCTTAAACCCTGTCGTAACCACTGCCTCGGAGAGATCGATATAAGAATCAACAAAAGAAAATGTAAGCCATAATAATTATATATATGATTTTTTGAATTCCTCGGGGAAGTGGTTTTCGTTAAAAATATATACAACACTTTTATTAGGAAATTTACTCAGCTTTTTAAAAAAATACCTTCAATGTCGTATAAATATTTAATAAGTCCCTCACATACATTTTCATATTTATAAATAATGAAACTCAAAAGCGATCTGGAGTTCATTAACCAAAAAAATCATGAAGATAGCGTTTTTCAGTGCAAATATATCTGTACTACTGCCGAAATGGCACTCGGCCTTTTTATAACTTCAAAAAATCAATTAGGTCATTAAAATTTTAAAAAATAGCATATACGTCTGAGAAACAAACTACATTTAAATTGTAAAAAAAAATAATTTTGCTTCATTTCCGAGCTAAAAATCATAGAAAATACCAAATTTAATAGTAAATTTCATGCTGAATTTTGGCGTATTGTACGATAACTTTTCTTTACATTTTTTTAAAAACACGTATTGTGTAATTTTTTCAAATTCGTGTTAATTATTTTAAAAATGATATAAACTTGTGTGAAAAAATGGGAAAATTTTTATAAAACACTACTCCCCTTAAGTATTAGCGCAGGTTTTAAGGAAGAATTATATACCGTGTGTCCCAGGTGAAACTGTCGATGCTGAGAGTGTGGGTGGAAAAAATTTCAGCATCAAAAACTATGCTGAAAAAATTTATGGGGGTGTAGGCTGATCCCGGCGGCTGAGCGTGTGCAAGCCACATGTTTCGTATTCAAAAACGCAGCACTTAAAAAAATTTAAATTTTGCAAAATTAATATTTTTTGACCAGGCACTTAATTCTACAGAAAAGGCTGAATTAAACAGAATTTGAATGACAAAAATCGAGTGGTAACTTCTTGAGATATCGAGACTAGTTTGATAATTGTCACTTTTAGGATTGTGAATTGATAAAAGTGAAAATGCTCCGATTTTTGTGATTCAAGTTTTGTAAGTATTAGGGAGCTTTACACATGAATGTGAGTACGTTAAAAACGATCTTTATGTAAAAATTATTGATTTGAAAATTGCAAGTGTAAACTTTTTTCTAATGCCGTGCAACACGTGTACGAAGTGGAAAAATTTTGTTTATGGGGGGTAATTACACGGGTAACCCTCATTCGACCGCTTTAG
Source organism: Philotrypesis tridentata (assembly GCA_018906965.1). NCBI lineage: Eukaryota > Metazoa > Arthropoda > Insecta > Hymenoptera > Pteromalidae > Philotrypesis > Philotrypesis tridentata. The sequence continues at coordinate 11,893 of JACCIB010000988.1, read as the reverse complement.
GCAAGAGTCTGTCCACCGGTGTAATAAAAAGCTAAGGTTCCTCTCTGGCATTTTTCAAATCAACAATTTTTACATCAAGATTGTTTTTAACGTACCAACATTCATGCGTAAGGTTCTTTAATACTGTCAAAACTTGAATCACAAAAATCGGAGAATTTTCACTTTTATCAATTCACAATCCTAAAAGTGACAATTATCGAAGTAGTCTCGATATCTCAAGAAGTTACCATTCGATTTTTGTCATTCAAATTCTGTTGAATTCAGCCTTTTCTGTAGAATTAAGTGCCTGTTCAAAAAATATTAATTTTGCAAAATTTAAATTTTTTGAGTGCAGCGTTTTTGAATACGAAACATGTGGCTTGCACACGCTCAGCCGCCGGGATCACCCTACACCCCCATAAATTTTTTCACCATAGTTTTTGATGCTGAAATTTTTTCCACCCACACTCTCAGCATCGACAGTTTCACCTGGGACACACGGTATATATATGCCTTATAAATATGCCCTAATTATAATGTAATTATGAGACGAGGCATCAATATTTTTAAGTGTTCAACGGCTTAATGAATAAACACTTTGAAATAACAAAAGTTTCATATTGATAGTTGTTATAGAAAATTTTTCATAAACTTCTGAATATTTTTTATTTAAATACTCACAGTGTATTTTTATGGAATTTAAAAAAAATAAGATACACCTTTATATTATAACGTGAGAGCGACGATGGCTTAATCGGTAGAGTATTACAGAGGTCCTGTATTCAAGCCTGACTCTTCACGATTTTGGGCCCGCGTAAAAATATAAAACATTGGCAAGATATTGCCAATGCATTGGACAGTTCAATTGCCAATGTATTGCAAATACATTGGAGCAACAATACCCAATGTATTGGCAAAAGCTCGGCAAAACTACACTTACCAATACATTGCCAATACATTGCCAATAGTTACTAAAAAATTATAAAATTGAACTATTGGAACTGCATGGCCAAGACATTGAAGAGATCTAATCGCGAATGTATTGGAAACACATTGCCAATGTGTTTGCGATGCATTGCGATACGCTGCTTTCGCAATATTTTTATAGGTTAATTTTATATAAGGTAAGTAATAATTTACAATACACAATTTCTCATTCAAAATAATTTTTATTCAATACTTTTATACAACAATAAACACATGTAAATATTTAAATATGTAACAATAAACACTTGTAAAATATTCTTATTTTTTTGGATTTCGCAAAGTGCAACACATTAAATTTACGACGGCTGTGAATTGAGCTGGGGTGAGCCTTCGGGTACATTTCCTGTTGACGTAGTCTGTAATTAAAATAAAAATGTATAAATTTTTTGTTTAAATTTAAGCAAAAAACTGTAATTAAAAATTAATTATGCTTACATTCTACAGCGTCCATTATGTCCTTTGGTACTCGACGAGTCTTCTTCGATCTCCCTCTAGCGCACATCGATATCAAATTTTTTGCGCCAACTAAAATTTTTAGTAATTTTCGCGTCATTTCCTTGGGGTTGTCGAAATATCTTTCCAAATGCGTCGCATCCACTTGGTCGATCCATAAATTATATGCACGACATAGCTGAATCTTTCCACTTCCAGCTTGACGGCAAGATACAAGTGGATCCAAATGTTCCTGAAAATAATTAATTAATAAATTAATAAATTAATAATTTAAATTAATTCTATAAATTACAAAAAAAATTAATTACGTCGTCAGAAGCATCATCCCTTCTCCATCTCTTGGGTCGGTCTCTTTCCTCTCTACTTCGCTCGTCACCAATATCTGACTCCTCGCTCCTTTGTGCTTCAAATCCATTTTCTTCCAGCTCCCTTTCCACACTATCGCGCCAATCTCTGTTCTCTCTCTCTTGCTGCTTCTCTCGTTGCTCCTCTCTCTCTCCCTGCTTCTGTCTCTCCCGCTGCTCCTCTCTATCGCGCCGCTCTTCTCTCTCTCTCTCTAACTGCTCCGCTCTCTCCAGCTGCTCCGCTCTATCTCGCTGCTCTCTCTCTCGCTGCTTCTCTTGATGCTGCTTTCTTTCTCGCCGCTTCTCCCGCTGCTCCTCTCTATCGCGCCGCTCTTCTCTCTCTCTCTCTAACTGCTCCGCTCTCTCCAGCTGCTCCGCTCTATCTCGCTGCTCTCTCTCTCGCTGCTTCTCTTGATGCTGCTTTCTTTCTCGCCGCTTCTCTCGCTGCTCTCTCTCCAGTTGCTCCGCTCTATCTAACTGTTCTCTCTCTCGCTGCTCCTCTCTCTCTCGCTGCTCCCTCTGTAGCTGCTCCTCTCTCTCCAGCTGTTCCGCTCTCTCCAGCTGCTCCGCTCTGTCTCGCTGCTTCTCTCGCTGGTGCTCTCTTTCTCGCTGCTTCTTTCTCTGCTCTCTCTCTCGCTGCTGCTCTCTTTCTCGCTGCTTCTCTCGCTGCTCGCTCTCTAGCTGCGCCTCTCTGTCCAGCTGCTCTCTCTCTTGCTGCTTCTCTCGTTGCTCCGCTCTCTCTAGCTGCTTCTGCCTGTCTTGCTGCTGTTCTCTCTCGAGCTGCTCCTCTCTCTCTTGCTGCTTCTCTCTTTCTTGCTGCTCGTTCTCTGCACTGTCTTCTTTGTCAAAGATTCCTTTTGATTTTTGTAAATTCAAATTGGCCTTATTTGTAGCTTCTTTTTTTTGCTTTTTTTGAATTTTGTTCACTTTAAACGTTTCTGAATTCTTTAACACAGCTGATGAAATTACTTTAACTTTATTTTTTTTCAAAATTTCCCCTTCACTAGATATATGCAAACTTTCCAAATATTTCTTATCATCTGTCAATAATATAATTTTATATTAGTTATGCACTTATTATTTTATATCACATTATTATTTTACATTAATTCTATGCACTCAATGGATTTCATAAAATTTAGGTTATGACTTACGACTTTTCTTTAATATTTTAGCTTTATACATCTGTCCATCACGATACCGAACGTCCGTTACATTTCCAGCCTCCAAATTTTCGAACAAATCTCCTTCGTCGACGATACTCGTAGTTTTACTGTCGATCCAGAAAACTAATACGTACATCTTGTCCTAGTCTTGGTACAGCCGTTTCACCAAACTCGAAAGGTTAACGTCAAAAGCGCATGTCAATAGTCTGACCTTCGCTCATAAACAAAAAAAAAACATATAACCCAACCTAACATTGTGCATGAGCGATCGTTGATAAAAAAAGTTTAACAGTATTCGCTGCGTGCGCAAGCTCCCGCAAAATGTCCAAACGACCTATCCGTTTTAGTGATTACAGCGAGTATTACAAAAAAAGAAATAAACGTTTGTTGAAGAAAGTATCGCCAATCCATGGAGCTACAACGCTTGACGAAGAATCTAGTGAAAATAATGTACGTAAAAAATTTTGATTTTGATTGTAACTAACTATATTTATGTAAGAATTATAAAATGTATACTAAACTTTATATTTACTGCACTAACTTATAAAATTGAATTTAGGCCACGTTTGAAAGTACTAGCTGCAATCCCGAACGCGATTCCACTGATTCATTCAATGAGATTTTTGAGGACCACCACAAATTCGATTCCAGAAAAGATATTCTAGGTTACAAAAATACAGTGCTCTATCTTTCTCTCTCTCTCTCTCCAGCTGCTCCTCTCTCTCTCTCTCTCTCTCTCTCTCTCTCTCTCTCTCTCCTCTCTCTCTCTATAGCTTTTCAAATCAACCCCTTCGAAAGAAAATCGTGTTCGCGCCTACAACGACAACAGCACATTCGATCGTATGTGCTCAACGCGGCCGCAGTCCGCACTATGTCCAGCTGCTTCGGTCTCTCGCTTCTCTCTCTCTTTCTCCAGCTGATTCTCTCGCTGCTCCTCTCTCTTTCGCTGCTCCTCTCTTTCTCTCTCTCTAATTGTTTCGCTCTCTCTCGCTACTCCGCTGTATCTAGCTCTCTCTCTCTCTCGCTGCTTCTCTCGCTGCTCCGTTTTATCTAGTTGCTCTATCTCTCTCGCGGCTCCTCTCTCTCTCTCGCTTCTCTCTAGCTGCTCCGCTCTCTCTCACTGCTTCTCTCACTCTCGCTGCTTCTCTCGATGCTTCTCTTGCTGCTTCTCTCGCTGCTTCTCTCGCTGCTCCTCTCTCTCTCTCGCTCGCTGGTAAAAGAAATATTCTCTCTAGCTGCTCGTCTCTCTCGCTGTTCTTCTCTCTCTCTCTCACTGCTTCTCTCGCTGCTGCTTCTTTCACTGCTCCTCTCTCTCTCTTTCGCTGCTGCTCTCTAGCTGCTCCGCTCTCTCTCTCTCTCTTTCGCTGCTTCTTTCGCTGCTTCTTTCGCTGCTTCTTTCGCTGCTGCTCTTTAGCTGCTCCGCTCTCTCTCTCTCTCTCTCTCTCTCTCTCTCTCTCTCTCTCTCTCTGCTCCGCTTTATCTAGTTGCTCTATCTCTCTCGCTGCTCGTCTCACTCTCGCTGCTTCTCTCGCTGCTCCTCTCTCTCTCGCTCGCTGGTAAAAGAAATATTCTCTCTAGCTGCTCGTCTCTCTCCAGCTGCTTCGGTCTCTCGCAGCTTTCTCCAACTGCTCCTCTCTCGCTGTTTTTCTCTCTAGCTGCTCGTGTTTCTCGCAGCTCTTCTCTCTCTATAGCTGCTCCGGTCTCTTATTATTGATTTTTAAATTTCAGAATTCAACTGTGCCGAAATCGATTACGATAATTCAAGCGATGAAAGCTGTAGCTGCAGCGAAACCGATGAAGATGATGAGGAAAGGAATTACTCTTTAATTGATGACGAACTTTACCCCGGAGCAACAATAACAGTTCGCGAGTTTGTTTTATGCATGGGAATGTTGAAGTCTGATCTTCGTCAGGCGGATTCTCATACTTGTCGCACGCTCAAATTAATTTCATCGATTCTACCGAAACCGAACAACTGCCCAGCTAGTTTTTATATGTTTAAAAAATATTTGTTGCAAAGTAATGGGGAAGTTTTTAAAAAACACTACTATTGTACCGATTGCGTAACACTCACTGACAATACCGAACATGACGTGAATAATGACGAATCGCTTGAAACTGAAGACATTGTGGACAATTTAATTCGATGTGACTGTAATGTTCGAAATGAAAATTATTTTATCGAGGTACCCTTAATACCGCAACTAAAATCGATCTACGGACGATCTGATTTTTATTATAAATTGAACCACAATAGAAATATTGAACCCGGAGTCTTTCAAGATATTTATGATGGTTCAATCTATAAAGAATTATCTGCATCGCAAAGCAGCATATTATCAAATAAAAATAATTTAGGTTTTATGTGGTACACAGACGGTGTACGTATTTTCAAATCATCAAAATTTAATGTATGGGGCTTTTTTTTAATAATTCTTAACCTATCTTATGAAGAGAGATACAAGATCGAAAATATTTTGTTAGTATCGCTGTGGTTTGGCGACAAAAAACCAATTCCAAATTTGTTTTTGCAACCATTACAGCAGTCCTTGCAAGAGTTATACAGTGGAATCGATATTTATATTAAGGACCTCGATAAAATAATTAATGTAAAAGGCGTTGTTATGTGCGGTACGGCTGATCTTCCGGCTAAATCATTATTTTTGAATACGAATCAATACAATGGTCGGTTTGGATGCTCAGTTTGCTTACAAGAAGGTCTCACGATCGACCATACCCGTACATATCCATTTTTTGAGGACTTGATTTTGCGGTCTGAAGAAGACACGATTGAACATGCAAATCAAGCTCTTGAAATCGTTCAGCCCGTATGTGGCGTAAAAGGTCCATCAATAATGTCAAAAATTTGTTACAAATTTATAACTTCCACAGCTATTGACGCAATGCATTGCGTATTTGAAGGAGTAGCAAAAAAACTATGTGAACTATGGTTTGACAGCAAATTTTCTAGAGAAAATTTTAGTTTAGTAGAGTTTATTGACATTGTAGATAGCCGACTTTTAACGATAAAACCACCTTCGTTCGTCGCAAGACGACCTCGAAGCATAAAAACGCATTTCAAATATTGGAAGGCATCTGAACAAAAAAATTGGTTTTTTTATTACTCAGTTCCTATTCTACATGGCATTTTACGTCCAGAATATATGGAACATTATATGTATCTTGTATTAGCTATATATAATTTGTGTCAAACAAAAATTACAAGTGAAATGATTGGCTTATCAGAAAAATGTTTATATGAATTTTCCAGTAGATTCGAAGAATTGTATGGTGCCAAGAATATGATTTGTAATGTTCACAGTTTGCAACACTTAGTAGAAGTAGTGCGTCGTTTAGGCCCTCTATGGACAACGTCATGTTTTCCATTGGAAGACTTAAACGGAAAAATTAAAGCACTAGTTCACAGTAGCAGGAAACCAGAACTACAAATCATTTTTAATTTAAACATGTACACTAGGACAAACATATTTAAACAAGAATGGATTAAAGAAGGTAGTGACGCGGATCATTTTTGCAAAATGATACAATCGCATAAGAAACGAATGAATTTGAAAAAATTAGAAGATTCTGTTTATGCAGTTGGTAAGATTTTACACCTAAAATCTTCGAAAGTTGAAGAATTTTGTTCAAAATACAGTATACAGGGAAGAAACATATTTTTGATTAAAAGGATATATAAAAATAATTTAGTATTTAGCTCAGAAAAAACCCAAAAAGACCAAAAAACCGAATCGCATTTTATTTCTTACAAAAATTGTAGTTCTGCGACAAACTTAGGAAGTGTTCAAATGTATATGCGAAGTAGATAGGCTATAGGCATACTGGAACATAGGCGTTCTGGAACAATGGATCCCCTCTCTTTTCTGTTCCAGTACGCCTACAGTATACTGAAACAGTGGATCCCCTCCCTTGCTGTTTCAGTATACGTACGGGTTCTGGCACGTACTGCCCCACTCTCTGGGTCCCCCCTCTCTCTCAAAGTCAAAACCCGTAAGAAGAGAGGGGACTTGCTCGCCCCTCTCTTTTGTTCCAGTATACGTATAGCATTTGATAGGCTGTTCCCTCTCTCTCTGTGGAGCAGTACAGAAGCAATGGGAGGCGCGAGAAAATACTCTATTGCGTCTATGCACAATGTACTGCGCTAACATCTCAGGAAAAAGTATGAATGCAAAGAGCGCGTGCACTTTCTGCGGAAAATCTCTCTTACGCTGTGAAACGATATATCTATTTTGAATACGCGCAAGGTTACCTGCAGGGCTATTCTCGCAGGAAAAATATGTATACATAGATCGCGCGCATTTTCTTTCTCTCTCTGTGGAAAATGTCTCTACACTGCGCGAGAATATATGTATTTTGACTACGCGCAAGGTTACCTGCAGGGCTATTCTTGCAGGAAAAATATGTATACATAAGTCGCGCGCATTTTCTTTCTCTCTCTGTGGAAAATGTCTCTACACTGCGCGAGAATATATGTATTTTGACTACGCGCAAGGTTACCTGCAGGGCTATTCTTGCAGGAAAAATATGTATACATAAGTCGCGCGCATTTTCTTTCTCTCTCTGCGGAAAGTGTCTCGTCACTGCGCGAGAATATATGTATTTGGAATACGCGCAAGGTTACCTGCAGGGCTATTCTCGCAGGAAAAATATGTATACACAGGTCGCGCGCATTTTCTTTCTCTCTCTGCGGAAAGCATCTCTACACTGCGCGAGAATATATGTATTTTGAATACGCGCAAGGTTACCTGCAGGGCTATTCTCGCAGAAAAAATATGTATACATAAGTCGCGCGCACTTTCTTTCTCTCTCTGTGGAAAATGTCTCTACACTGCGCGAGAATATATGTATTTTGAATACGCGCAAGGTTACCTGCAGGGCTATTCTCGCAGGAAAAATATGTATACATAGGTCGCGCGCATTTTCTTTCTCTCTCTGCGGAAAGTGTCTCTGCACTGCGCGAGAATATATGTATTTGGAATACGCGCAAGGTTACGTGCAGGGCTATTCTCGCAGGAAAAATATGTATACATAGGTCGCGCGCCCTTTTTTTCTCTCTCTGCGGAAAGTGTCTCGGCACTGCGCGAGAATATATGTATTTTGAATACGCGCAAGGTTACCTGCAGGGCTATTCTCGCAGGAAAAATATGTATACACAGGTCGCGCGCATTTTCTTTCTCTCTCTGCGGAAAGCATCTCTACACTGCGTGAGAATATATCTAATTTTGAATACGCGCAAGGTTACCTGCAGGGCTATTCTTGCAGAAAAATATGTATACGTAGCGCACACTTTCTTTCTCTCTCTGCGGAAAGTGTCCCTGCGCTGCGCGAGAATATATCTATTGTGAATACGCGCAAGGCGACGCTATCCTCGCAGAAAAATATGTATATGGAGGGTGCGTGCATTTCACATGTACACAGTCTTTCTTTGGATATATTGCACTACCGAACCTTTTTATGATAAATGTAAATTTATGTAAATATAACGATAGCAGTGTAATACATCCATGTGAAAGTTGCGTATGTAGCCAAAAAAGATTTTTTTTTTCAGAAACATTAGTAATTTGAGGTGTTTGCACTGGACGTGTAATAATTTAATTAGTATGACGTTAAAGCTGAGAAAAAAAACACGTTAAATAAAACAAAAAATTATTGCAATAGCAGTTTTGGTTACCGAGATAATCAGATTGTAACTAAGGTGTATGAATTTTTTTCGCCGCTGCGCGGCGCTCCGACTATCAACATATTTCAACAATAAAACAAACTATAGCACGAACTTTTTGATATGATGCTTTTAAAAGAAAGTAGCTCGCACTTTCTCGCTTATTCTATTCATAGAGGACAATATTTTTGATACTTTTTCGATACTTTTTAATACTTTTTGATACTCATTCGATACTCTTTCGATACTTTTTGATATCTTTTGATACTTTTTCGATACTTTTAATACTTTTTAATACTTTTTAATACATTTTTGATACTTTTTCGTATAAGAAAGTAGCTCGCACTTTCTCGCTTATTCTATTCATAGTGGACAATATTTTTGATACTTTTTCGATACTTTTTAATACTTTTTGATACTCATTCGATACTCTTTCGATACTTTTTGATATCTTTTGATACTTTTTCGATACTTTTAATACTTTTTAATACTTTTTAATACTTTTTAATACTTTTTCTGCGCTCGAAGAATTATCTCTACATTTATGCGCAATGTCTACCTGCTGCACTCGCAGAAAATGTTTTTATATATAAGAATGTCGGTATAGAAGCAGTGAAAAGTTTTTCTGCGCGAGAAAATACGCTATAGAGTGTATATCCGCAGTATGTGTACCTGCTGCGCTCACAGGGGAGTCTTAAGATGGTACACATGCTGCGGCGTGCGCGCCAGAGAAAATTTGGACCCTCCCATATTTGGAGGTGGAAAAGTTGTGAAGTCTACGCAAATATTGTGGAAGGGGAAGTTGTCCTTCTGAAATAAATAGCCTAGCATAGTTCTCCTGTTTTAGAGTCTTTCCTCAAGTTGCAAAGAGGCAATAGCAATAGCAACTACATCTTCTTAAAGAAAAAATTCTAATCGAAGTACAGGATGTGCATCTTAAAGTGTTGTGTTTGCAAGTACCGCTACGATATCCTAGATGAATTCTGGGAAATTTGTTGGCGATGGGGTAGATATAAGTGTGGAGGATGTGTCGACTATTCGTGCCGATGTTTACAGGAGATGGAATCACCGCGTTCACCATCTTCGCATCGACGTCGTCGATCACCACCTTCATACAAGATTGAGTCTATGCACTCCCAATCTCCAGAACGATGGTGTGAAAAAAAGTGTTGTGTTTGCAAATATCGCTACAATATCCTAGATGATTTCTGGGAAATTTGTTGGCGATGTGATAGATATAAGTGTGGAGGATGTGTAGACTATTCGTGCCGATGTTTACAGGAGATGGAGTCACCGCGATCACCATCTCCGCATCGACGATGATGTCGTTTATCACTACCATTGGCGTCACCACCTCCACCACCACCATCACTACCATTGGCAACAGTTGACGAGATGGCGTCACCACCACCACCACCACCACCACCATCACTACCATTGGCGTCACCACCACCACCACCACCACCACCATCACTACCATTGGCGTCACCACCATCACCACCACCATCACTACCATTGGCAACAGATGACGAGATGGCGTCACCACCACCACCACCACCACCATCACTACCATTGGCGTCACCACCACCACCACCACCACCATCACTACCATTGGCGTCACCACCACCACCACCACCACCATCACTACCATTGGCAACAGATGACGAGATAGCGTCACCACCACCACCACCACCACCATCACTACCATTGGCAATAGATGTCGAGATGGCGTCACCACCACCACCACCAACAGATTCACCATTGCGAAGATCACGTCGTGTTATAAAAAAAAATAAAATGTTTATGTGAATGTTAATTTTAGTGAACGTGTAATTTTTAATATCCTAGAATAAGGCGAGGTAAGAGTAGAAAATAGATACGAATAGTTTGTAGCTTATATCAATTACAAACTTTTGAGAAAGCTGACATTTTCTTTCTATATTATGACTTTATCGCTCGACTTCCCAAAGTTTGTGTAGGTGAATGAATGTATGCATCTCTTCGAGCCAATTTCAAAATTTATTTATTTAATTGCCAACGTTTTAAACCGTTCCGGTTCCTCTTCAGGGCTAAAAACCCATTTTTTTCAAAAAATTATACGTTTACAAAATTTCAATTAATGATTAAACCTTGATGATAAACTATATATTTACCTAATTCTAATTTTGATAAGACATTTGCTGCCAATAATATGCTTGGTCAGCAATGTAAGTTAATATTCTAGTCAAAGTTTACAATAAATATTCCAACCTATACGTCTAAGAATTAATTGAAATATTGTAAATGTATAATTTTTTGAAAAGAATGGGTTTTTAGCCCTGAAGAGGAACCGAAACGGTTTTGAAACGTTGGCGATTAAATAAATAAATTTTTAAATTGGCTCGAAGAGATGCATACATTCATTCACCTACACAAAGCTGACATATTATTTCATAATGTTTTTTTTGAGATATTCTAAGTATTCTAAGATTTTATTAACTATTTATTAGGATTTTGATATTCATCAAATGAGAGGGATTAAAATAAAAAGTATTTATATTAAAGTAATTTGTACAAGTTTATATAAGTAAAGTATAATTTATATTCTATCAATTATTGTATGCTGTCGTCAATCTACACTGAATAAATTGTTATGATAATCTAACAAAAAACTCAGAAGTTTTATTAAAAATGTTCATACTTTTGCTTCTACATGTTCTGTGCTTATTACTTTCGTCTCCATAAAATCCGAAAAAATAATATACAAATATTTTTAAGTTACTTGTTCCATTCATATATGCATAATCCGTTAACAGTTCACTATAATTATCATTTAAGCACATATTTCTGCAATTAATAATTTAAGCCCTACTATCGATTTGAATGAGTATACCTCAGTTTTTCCTAACAAATAATTCACTGAAAAGCCACACAAGAAAGATAATTTATCTGGTGCGTTGATTTTTTTGTCACTTTGAGACAAAGACAACTGTAAATCGCTGCCATCCGTCTCAAAGTGGAGTGACACCACCGCAACAAAAAAAAAAGCCAGGTAGGTACTTGTCAGCTTTGAGAACAGAATAGCTTCATTGAAAATTATCTCGGTAACTCAAAGTCGCATAAAATCGAAACTAGTTTAAAAAATTGAAAAAATATTACAGATCCTTAAAATAAGAGAATCGATTTTATAATGTTGTTAACTTTCTTGTGAGAGTCGTCATACAGTTATTCTATTGATTTTTTAAATGAAAAAATGCATTTTCTTCAGCCATCGTATACGGAAGTAAAGAAAAATGCTTGATTGT